>JALLPF010000823.1:0-13613 GCA_036939455.1 Cyclotella distinguenda | reverse complement strand
TTAGATAATACCAACGGAGTACCAACGGTCGAAAACGTTCTCATGTATTCTCATAAGGAGGACCTGCCAGCGGCGTTACAAAGCCTTCCAAATCTCCCCCCCAAGTCAAACCTGGTCCAACAGCATTCCACTTCGTCGCGAGTCACTAATCGCACCAAAGATTCGTCCCCAGTGTCATCTCCCTTCACAACCGTTCATGGTCTGCCGCCCAGGGAGAATTGTAAGCGTTTCCCGCCCGTTCTCTTCGCGAATCTTCTAAGACTGCTATCAAGGAGGAACTGCTGGCGACATCTCTTTTATCATCAAGACATTCCGGTGATTTATCTTTAATTCTCCAACGTCTGTCGCTGAAATCAAAGACATCCTTTCCACAATCAGGCCAATGTAATTTCGTATTGGTATCTCATTAACTGCCCATGGAACATGTGAAAAATTCAATTGACGGAATAGATGATATCAAAATGAGGTACAATAGTGATGATAAAATTACGGTATTGTCCAGATTGGTTGGCAGCTAGGAAGGCAGGGAGGCCTACAGGTGGTCAGCGATTGAGGTCTTCATATGAAAGGAAAACGAAGGGTAGCTGGAAAATGCAGCATTGTTCCTATTGTAACAAAGCAGGACATGATGCAAGAACTTGTTTTGAACTACAGAGAAGGGGAGACCAAGATGATGACTCTGAAGATTCACAAAATAGACAACATAGGAGAACTGATGACTGGGAGAATATGTTGTCAGAAGCGGAAGAGCTGGAAGATATGAATTATGATGTTGAAGAACGTGAGGACGACAAGGAATGGGACAGAACTGGCAAAACAGAGATAGTAGAGGGTACCATTTAATGCTCTGAATTAATGTGGGAAAACAATGAATAATTTTTGATGGAAGATTTTACTAATTAAAAAATCAATTATTCTCAGGAATCTGATATTTCAGTTAGTGTAAAAAATGAATTTCGTGTTATAGAATTCTTGAGATTTTTTTTAAATCTCATTTTTCTCATGAAAATAATTCTCAGCAATAATATAAATGTAGAACTCTAGGTAGAGGAATGAACTTGTTCGAAAAAGCTGGAGTCAATGAAAAACTTACGAAAACTTAACGAGTGAGTCAAAACAATGAGACATAGGATACCTTTGACGTCGACCATGGGTGAGTACTAGCTGGTGGATCCGGACCATAGAAATGTCGAGTGGAAGAGACATGTCTGGTGAGTACTTTCGTAAAATGAAATGTGGTAAATGAGTACCTCGCAAACATGACACCACAGGGACGGAAGGACGCAAGGGGTGGAGCACTGGAGATGTTTTTTCGACCTAGCACTCTTAATATTATTGTTGACCAACGACCTGATGCACCAGTCAGCGATGACAGGCGGTGATAAAAATACTCAGTGACAGCTCAGAGCTGACTTCTGTACCTCCTAAGTAAGAATCATAAAGTACCTAGGTATAACTACTATATTTAGGATATTATGGCCGTGAGGTTTTGGAGGTGACAGATGAAACGATGAAGGAATTTGAATTCGTGCACATCACTCGAACTTGGTTTTTAGGATTTGAGTTGTCATTGTTTCACAGAATGAGTCTTATTCGAGTATAGAGACAGTCAAAACATCATCCTGATCATATTTTTAGTCTATAGAATTAAAAATCCCCACCCACCCTTGAGGCACCTGCAGCCGATCGGGATCAGGAGAGGGGATTGAAAGTTATTGAGCCCTCAGGGCTCCTATAGACTACGAGTATGGGCGTGGGCTGAAGTGGGCCGATGGTGGTACTATCGGTCTCTAGGATTGAAAATGGGTACCTCATAACCCATTTGATTCCTGATTGGCCGCTTAAAATCCCCAATGATCCAGATAGTATAATTTTAACATCTTTATACTGTTTCTAGAGAGGATGTGAACTTTACAGGATGAAATTATGCTGGCTGCCATGCCAACAAGGCAAAAAACTCGTCTGACGGCCTGTATATTGCCCTGTTTGGAGTTGAGGGAATTCAATATTTGCGTAAAGCACTAGTGAGACAAAAATAAAAAATAATATAGAAAATACGATATAAAGATAATTATGATATTATAATATGTGAATACCATCTTAATTTTGCTAACCTTTTTGAGCTCAAATTTTCAATTCATTTCATGCTCACAATTTTTACGTTGGCTTCTGCCTCCACAAATCCTTGTGTCATAAGAACTCACCTGATGAACTCGGGCATCTTTTGTCATCCTTTGACCCAACGACTCCACCTCACAACGAACTGGGAGTAACACGATTCTACGTACGTTCTATGTATGTAAATTAAGTATGTACATCGTAGTGGTGCCCGTGGGATTCGGTTCAAGGACTTATAGCATGGGAACATTAAAAATTTAGGCCTTGCCTACCCGGATCCCACTGGCACAATTCAAGGTACGTCCTTATCAGGACACTTCATCCGCCATTTCTGTTCACATCTTGTGTCTGATCACTAGTGTCTGGAGATGTCGAAGCATCAAGCGTCAATGGGTCATTGTAAAGTACTACCGTGAAAGTTACCACCTTCGACTTATATATGCAAAAAACGTATCCTCTAAATCGTAATTTCAGATTTTTTTTCACTCATTATTATGGCACGGGCTCAGCCCCATCATTAGTAACCCTTCCCAACTATGAACATAATTGTCAGTGATTGCATCAATTCAACTTCTGATGATGCCCCGAGTTCAAATTTATAGCAATCAGGGCTGCCTCCCTTGCAAAATGTACTCTGTCAAACCAAAGCGCTTTATTTGAATGGTCTCTGTAAAAAAGCCTTGCCTTGGTAGGATTCAGTGGAAATTGGCGAGCTAGAAATGACTACTCTGCATTGGGGTAACTACCTCTCAGCTACTTTGTGATGTTACAAAGCTAAGTCCTTATGACCTGATTTTCTTGCATCCCGACTTCACGTTTCACGGTAGTAAGTGACGTCCCGGTAATCAGGATATCTTGGTACCCTTCATAATGATGGTACCCATCGCCTATTGGTAGTTCTGGTGTTTCGCAACAACCCACCTGAGATTGGACTAAAGGACGATCATAAATGGAAGTGTAGAAGATAAAGTAAATATTATGAGATTAGTCTGCAAGCTAACAGAACAAAAGCAATGACAATTTGAATTCTAAATTCATATTGTGGCGCAAAGTGTTGCCAAGAACTACGAACTCTATGTAAGGTACGTAGACACTACTGTCACACTTCCTCTTGAAGTTCATAAAGTGAGGCAAACTAACAGCTACCAGCCCATGATGAGGTATTGCAAATTTTCAAACCAATCGTTGGAAATGCCTTTTGTAAGATGTCACCAAGTTTTTGTGTGTGTCTATTTTCACAAGATTGATGTGACGAGACTGAACATGTTCATGAAATCAATGATACTTGATTGTGTAGGGTTTCAAGCAAGGATGCATTCCTTTTGATTCGAAACGACTGAGAGAAAGGCTCCAACCTTATCTTTGTGAACTTTGAAGTGACAATCAGCAGCAGATTTGAAACAGAGACTGACGCCAAGCGCAAGTTCGTTGACTTTGTTGACCAGTGGGAAGACATTACAGCAAGCTGTACTCAAGGCAATGTATCCGCTTCCATTGGAGAGAGCAATGTTGGACTAAAGTGAAGATTTTCAAACAACAGGACAGCCAATAATGAGAATGATTAACCCCGTTCGACTTCTAACGCCGTGTGGGTCATGTGAATCCTCATGGCCGTAGAGCCCAGCAAAGTTTGAGTCAGGGAAGCAATCAACCTTGAATTGCATGGAAGGGGAAGTATAAGACTTTGAGACAGGGTAACCTTCAAATGTCGACCAATGAGCTTCAAAGCGCAAAGCGGCTTCATGATGAGCAGATAGTTTGAAGGTGTAACGTGCACACTGATGCACAGCAAAGTATATTTCGGGTGCACACTGATGCACAGCAAAGTATATTTCAGGCTGTGAATGCCCTGATGATACAACAACATGCCAATGAACTGGCATAATTATAACACCTGAATCTGGAGCACAGTCGATGTCTTTGGGTAGAGGTGTACGGTCTCCACAGGGGTTGAGATTGCAGTTGAAAGCCAAGTGCAGCAATGATGCGTTCCATCTTGTGTACATTCAAGCAGCCTGACTGGGCAAAGGGTAAGCGCGAGTGATCTTGACACCAAGAAAACCCTCAGCTGTACCTTCACGATTGATCAATACTAAATCTTGGCGAAGAGCGAGGATGAGGTTGTCATGTTGGAGTCTATGCTCACATATAACAGCATGGCATCCATGTACACCACTACGATGAATGTATCACCGATAAACAAACAGGGATCAAAATCTGACTGACGCAAGCCCTGTCGTTCAAGACGAATCCCAAGATATTGAAAGAAGCATTGTGGAGCTTGCTGTAAATCATAAAGTGATTGTCGAAGTGATAGGTTGTAGACCGCATGTGAGTAAGTATGGTAAGAGTTTGCAGAAGGGTTGGGTAAATGGTTATGGGAAGGGGAGAAGGGAACAGGGGGAAGAGGGAAGTAAAAAATAAGAATTCTTCAAAAAACATGGGGTCACGCGGTGAAGGGCCTCTGACAACAATCAGCCAAACTGAAGGAGATGGTGTTGAAGAGCTCTGGGTAAGTCGTTGCTGCCGTCGTAGGTAGCAATAAGACGGTGGACATGTGCTCGATAGCGCCTCCCAGCTGGATGCCCTAGCTCTGCCAAAAACGTTGGCAATGGGGTAAGTTGATGTGGAAGCCGAAGTCTCTGGTGAGGTTGTGATGGATGTTCGGCCATCGGAAGCAGGCCTTTATGTCTGTGGCGGCTAGCCAGAGATAAGGTGATGGGAATGAGATTCTGTGATTATAGATGGTGGCATGCGCAGTTTGTATCGCCAAATGTGATGGGTGCCTCACCTGAGACATCGGTAATGTCGTTCATCACAACGTCATTATGGAGGACCTTGGTGGTGACATCCGAGACGAGGCGGGCATTACTCTTCTTCAGGTTCATGCCCTGAAAGACTTTATGCATGAAAGGGCTGAATTCTGCTAGCCACCCAGGGATAGGGACAAGATGGCTGTAGCGGTCTTCTTTGTTTATCGTAGCAATGATATCAGGTTGATTGCGGTGACAGATGCTTGGTTCTTGCATGATGTCCTTGTGGTCCGCGTATGTGAGATGTGCCGCGTGCCGTCATTGTCAATGTGCGCCGAGATCCGGTCCAGGAAGAGTGTTAGGTCATGGTGAGCGCCAGCCATGAATCATACCGTCATCCCAGGTTCGCCTTTGAGTCCACTCAGTCTGCCAATATTTCTGTTTGCATCTTGTAGTTCAGGTGGGGATCATGCCACGTCCGGAAGTTGATGTGGCGAAGCCAGTGTGTCTCCATGATCAAGCAAAAAAACAAAGTAGATTGCAGCAAGCAGCGCGAGGTCATTGTCTTTGCACCGCTGGAGTCATCGTGGAGGCGGTGAATGAGGACATGACAGAGTTGGAGGCTGAGCACAGCGATGCAGAAGTAGGCTGATGGGCGGGGGATACAACTTGAGGTAAGATGGCAAATACTGATGGTGAAAAGTGATCTCACCTTCGTTTCCGGAGATGGCAGAAAAGGTAGGTGATCCACATTGTTCCTGGTACTCTGCGAGAATCGAAGCCTGCTGGTTTTGAGTAAAGCGTGGTAGGGCAATCTCATTGGTATCCGTTGGAGTGAGTGACGTGACCGCATCGATGCAGGGGTAGGAACCTTGGAGAAAGGCAATGTGTTTGGTGGAGGTGGCAGTTTTCTGGCGAGTAGGTGAGAGCTAGCGTTGATAGTATGTTGGATTAAGCATTTGCTAAAGGTTGTTCGATCTATTTCTAAATGGGAAATGAAACAAGACAGAAGTTGAAAAAGGCTGGATATCTAACCCGACAATGATTGCGAACGGGCAAGGAACGCCGTTGAAGCCACTCAAACTAACCAGTGGCTCTCGTGTTGGCCGGATCCGTGTTGGCCCAAAGAGTACCAGTTTAAACCCTAATTTAGCCAAGCCATTTTGTAACACACAACACAACAGAAAGACAGCACGACTACTTAATTGAGTCTAAATCATTACTTATGCCTATTCACAGATAGCTGATTACATAGTTAAATAGCTCGTTTGTTTTTGCGCATTTCGATATGTAATAGTCTGGGTGCAAAAAATCACGCGCACACATTCGTGCAGTGGATGTTACATTGACGATATCTTTTGATCGACTGCTCAAAAGTCACGGCACTTCATATATTTTGTGTCCCAAGCATGTTGTCCATCCACGATGATGATCAGAAGCTTGTCAACAAGACTGTGGCCTTGCTTGTTAAGGCCCCAATGCTGACCGTCCCCCAAAGTCTGCGCGCGGCAAAATTTACAATTGTACAAAGTGAAGACCGTGCATTGCAGATGCGAGTCCGCTGTGCCTTCGAAAGCAAGAATTCAAAAGGAAAACACATTGGAAGTGAGGTTGATCTTTCCTCTCACATGCCATCCTTGTCCACGGTGACTACTTCTTTGTCAACAATGTTATCAGCATTGCAGTCATTGGCAGGAGAGGTCGTTCCAATATCAAAAGTTAAATCGGTGAATAACAAGAAAGAGTCGGGAGCACATGCGGGGGCCGCACTAAAGCGGGTGACACTGTTGTATGCAGCGGAATTCGAGAAGGCAGAGGGGGGTAGTCCAGCAATGACGAGGACAAAGAAAAAGCGGCTAGCAGCAATGAAAGTAGATCTGACAGCAAAGGAAATCATGCAAAAGCGCGGTGACAAAATTCTCCAACGGGATTTTAGCAAGCTTGCTATTTGGGAGTTGGATACACTACTTTGATGGCACAGCGCACTATCTTCGAAAATGACAAAGGAAGCGAAGGTATTGAAATTGAAAGGAATCTTCCAAGATGGTCACATGCAGCCAGTGGTCGAGGAATGGACTTCAGATGATGAAGATAAACTTAAGGAGTATATGGAGGCGGAGGTGACATTGGCCGAGACGGCACTTGGGCGACAGCGGGACATGATGAAGCAGCAGATATTTTCAGCAGGAGTGGCACTTTCAGACAAAGATGTTAACCATTTATTGGAAATAAGGAAGAGGAAATCAGATGAGATGGGAGGCGGTAGTGATAACGAGAGTAATTGACATCATTTAAATGGTTAATTTGCACTAAATAGTATTGACATTATGGGAAGTGAAATGAATAATAACAAATTACCCCTAACTTCAAACTGACAATATTCAGTGAATTTTCAATATTTTTTCAAGCCGCTTGGACAGGCTGTCGTCGGTGGCCAACAGAGGCTGTGCATTTAAGCGGCGCGATCCGAAACTCATTATTGATGCTGAAATCGAACGGCGCGTGCATCACCATGGTCAACGAGGAGTTGTTCCGTATTCTGGCCGAGCGCAGTTGAAAAAAAACATGGTACGTGGTACAAAAAAAATATCACGACCAAATTAGGGTTTAAACTAGAAGCGTGGCTGGCCGGCACCATGTTCCCGAAGCGGGAGTTGCGTAGTGCTCCGTTCAGGCCTGTACATCCCATCTGAGTCATAGCCATCACTATCTAGATCATCATATCACAGTTGAAGCCCAAAGCATTTCTGTGAAGGTAACTGCAGTTGTCGTTGCAGCAGATGCGGCCTTCGCTGTTGATTGTGCAAGCAAAATTATGATATCAGAGCATAATAAATATCGTGATAGCGCCAAAGAGAACGCCAATGAAATTTCGGTTTGGAAAAATATGAAGCATATGACTCCTATGAATAAGCCGTGTCAGAAACAGGCAAGAAAGACAGGAGCGACGTGGAAGATGCCACCCGCCATGGAGTGACTAAACGACATAAAGAGACAGAAGCATGATGAAACATACAGTAGAACTAACCAGCGTGAGCTCACTTTTCTTCAATAGTTTCCAGTTACAATGTCAACCGGTGTATTCTACCTCGATAGTCTAGTGCTTTGCTATCGATACGGATTACATTTCAACATTATTGAAGAAAATGCGATGAACGGCAGGCAATCTGCAGGCCGAGGATATCAAGGTCGAAAAGGCCGAGGAGGCCGAGGCGGCCGGGGCGGCCGGGGCGGACGGGGACCGTTCCCAAGCACTACACGCATCGAAGATAGCTGTGATCAAGGACGACGTCTTTGAAGAGGGACGGGCTGAACACGCGGCACAATATGCCGATAGCCTCAAGACCATCATCGGGTACGTGCGTCGTTCCAAGATCAAAGGTGCCGGGCGTTTAGCACAAGCACATGAAGATGAGAACACTCCAGTCATCGCGGCGCCACTACCCCCAGCTAGAGTTGAGGACCCGGACAATCCTGGAGTCATGATTGATGATCCCATAGAGATAAGAATCTGGGGAGAAGAAATTAAATTGAACGCGAAGTCGCACCTAGAATTACGTGAGGGTCTTGACCGTTTGTACGCGATATTGTGGGGGCAATGCTCACCATCGGTGCAAGGGAAGCTCAAAGGAGAGACCGGCTACCAAGAATACTATGAAACAAAGGATCCGGTACGACTATTAGCTCGGATCAAGGCCGTGTGTTGTGGATACGAGGTACATCAGCAACCTATTTATGCTAATGTGCTGGCCATCAAATTGATCTGCACATACTTCCAGGGCCCACGTCAATCATATGAGGATTATAAAGAGAAATTCGAATCATTGTGGAGCATAGTTGAACAATTCGGTGGATCGCAATGCATCCAGGTCTGATCAAGAAGAGGGCAAAAGCGATAGCAGAGGCTGATGGGCGTGAAGATATTGAAGCAGAGGACACTGAACTGGCTACTGAAGAGGTAGCGGAAGAAACGAAGGCTTGTTTTATGTTGAGCAGTGCAAATAATATTAAATTTAAAGCACTCAAAGAATGGCTGGAAAACACTTACACCATGGGCCTCGATAAATACCCCAAGAACACCGAGGCGATTCTAGGAATGATGAACAACTTCAGAGGAGGGGATAGCGTTAGAGCGCAGTAACCTGCGAAGACCGAAGAAGGAGTGCGATTTGCTCAGGTGAAGGATGACAGCAACGAGGATGGGACCACTGGTGCGATTTTGGCACAGAACAGTGGCAACACCAGAGGGACGAAAACGAACAGTAAAGGACAGTCTCATTGTTTCCATTCAGAAAGGTCAGCTTCTTGTTCAACTCGAGGGAGCCATACTATCGCAGGTTATGGATACCGATATCCACAGTGTGACTACCCACAGAGCAGGAGGTTTGAATCCGCACTTCCTATACCTCGATATCTGCACTACCAATGACCAGATGGTTAATCCGGGGTATCTCACAGGAGTGCATGATGCAGCAGGTCCATTGTCCTTGCACACTAATGCAGGAACCAGCGTCTCTCGTAAGCAAGGCTATCTTGGAGTCCATCCTTTTTGGCTGGATCCCAACAGGATTGCCAATGTGATATCGTTGCGTTCTCTTGAAAAACATTACAGAGTGACATATAGTAGTGCGGAGCATGAGGGAAGATTTCTTGTGGACACACCCAACGGTACCATCACATTTCAACGTTGCAATGTCACTGGATTTCCGTTCATTGATCTGCGGAATCATATGGACAATGGCGCCGTGATGCTCATGCAAACCGTGCAAGAGAATTATGAGGGCTATACCCGGTACGACATCGATAAGGCAATCACTGCAAGGAAGCTGAAAAGTATGATCGGACATCCTAGCGAAGAGGAGTTCCGACAGATTCTAGAGAACCAAGATAACGTGAATCGAACTATACTCAATGACTGTCCCGTCACCATCAAGGACGTTACTAATGCACGTTCAATATTCGGTCCATCTCTACCAAGGGTAAAAGGAGTGACCACACGACGACGCCCTAAGCGTGTCGAACCATATTATGTGCGACTGCCCATAGAAATTAGATCACTGAACAAATATGTCACACTAGTAGCGGACGTAATGTTTGTATGTGGGCTCCCTTTCCTCATCACTATGTCTCGAGGGGTTCGGTTCATCACCATTGAATACGTGGAACGGAGATCAGCGAAAATACTTGGCAAAGGACTAGAGGATGTGGTGAAACTATATCGTCGAGCTGGCTATATTATTCAAACAGTCTTAATGGATAATGAGTTGCACCATTATCACATCAACTCTTAGACACCGTGATTGTAAACACTCCCACACAAAACGAACACGTAGCCGAAATTGAACGCAAAATGCATCACGTCAAAGAGAGATGTCGATGCATTAATTCTACCCTCCCATACCGAGCTTTACCGAATGCCCTCGTAAAGCATATGCTTTATCATGTCAAACTTTGGATGAACGCATATGTGCAACCACAAGGTACCTCTCAAACTTGGTCTCCTAGGGAACTCATTCTGCATTGGCAACTATCATGGGTGACTCATGCGCGAACCCAGTTTGGGACATACTGCGAAGTATATGATGACCCCGATATTACTAATACAATTGACGAATGCACCCAATCCTGTATTTGCCTCGGGCCGACCGGCAATTTCCAAGGAACTTATAAGTTTCTGAGTCTCACTACTGGCCATGTGATCAAAAGACGTCAGTGGACCGAGCTCCCTATGCCAGATTCCGTTCTCGCCCGTGTCAACGATCTTGCCTCAAAAAAACAGTATACCCAGCTATCATTCCGCAATCGCCAAAACCTACCCTACGTTTGGGACATTGAAGACGCCGATCCCTATGACACGCCTATTCTTATCTCCGATAGATCCGTCCCTTTTCCTGACATCCCTACCAAGATGCCAGGAGTGCCGCTTACTCGTGATCTTATGACGGCTCCCTTAAGTCTAGATGAAGTCGTTCCGGCTGTAACCCCTGACGTTCTTACCGATGAAATCTCGTGCACTTGCGGCCCACGTGAATGCAAATTTCGCCCCACATCTTGGACGACAGGAGTGAGACACCACCGGTACAGCAGGACCCACGATTCATCTACAATCAACACAACACTATCTACCATGCCGCACCCGGCGTTTATGACGATGCTGTCGATGACGACGATGACACAGAGCCTTAGCAATTCGATGACGGGGTCCTACCATTGGAATGCAAACAGGATTCCGCCAGCTCTAGCAACGATACTGACGACTCCGATTACACATGCAGTGATCAAGACGATATTTCCGTCGTATTAGATGATGACGACCCCACCGACGACGCAGAACCTCCATCGGCTTCAAGTGGACGCCAACTAAGACCACCAATCCGTTTTCAGGATTACCAATTACTCACGTCGAATCTACCTTGCAAGACCGAACACTGGCAATTACTCATCAATTCCATCCATGATAAGAGCCCCAAAGAAGCCCCTATCATACTCTACCCCAACGAGGTGACTTTATTTGGTCATATTATGCTACAGTTCAAGCTTAAGGAGGGCCTACGTCGGTTCGGGCAACATGGGGAGAATAGTGCCATCAAGGAGATGAGACAGTTGTACGACATGCATGTCTTTTACCCCCGTGATCCCAACAGTTTAACTCGCGATGAGCGGAAGAAGGCGTTGACATCTCTTATCTTCCTCAAGGAAAATAATTCGGGTGAAATCAAGAGCCGTAGATGTATTAACGGCGCACCGCAACGAGAATATATCAGTAAAGAAGAGGCCGCATCTCCGACAGCCTGTATTGATTCTGTGTTTATGATGAGCGCTATCAATGTGCACGAACACCGTGATATCGCAACAATGTACTTACCTGGAGCATTTCTTCATACTCTCACGGATGAACAAGTCGTCGTGATTCTCAAGGGCGAACGATGTGAGTTAATGTGTAAAGTAGATCCAAGGATCTATCGACGCTGTGACCACCGACAGAAAAGGGACCCCAATACTCTATGTCCAACTCTACAAATCTATGTACGGGCTAATGCGCTCAGCATTGCTCTTCTATAGGAAGCTCAAGAAAAAATTGCTTGAATACGGATTCGTCATTAACCCCAATGATCCCTGTGTAGCCAACAGGATGACAGAAAATGGGGATCAACAAACAGTGGTGTGGCATGTGGATGACCTTATGACGCAATGTGCTGACAAATTTGAGAATACTAAATTAATTCATTATCTTTGTCACATCTGCGGCGAGAAAATGTCATTGACCCGTGGAAACAAACATACCTACCTTGGAATGGATTGGGAGTATACCAAAGACGGAAAGTGAAAGTGACAATGATCGCAAGTGCTATCAAGGATTTCCCAGAATTAATTGACCGATCATCTCCAACTCCACATGGTGACAATCTTTTCAAGGTCAGAGACACAGCTGAAGCGACTTTCCTCAGTGAAGAACAAGCCCGCATGTTACATCATACCGTAGCACAATTATTATTCATATCAACGCGAGTGAGACGTGATATACAAACCGCAGTATCCTTCCTGACAACGCGAGTAAAGAAACCTGGAACGATTTTTATAGCGAGGTGTAGGTAATGATATTAATCCCTTGATATTTTAGTATTTGTTAGTCTATTCACGGAACCGGTAGGCGTTGCGGCCTCCTTTTTCGTATTATATACTTCATCAGCCGTGAGCTGGACTAAGAGAAGTCTAGCAGGATGCAAGACTGTAGTTTTTCAGATGCATTTTTCGATGACAACCAATCATTTCCATCAGTTAGTTGATGTGACTTGGTGTCTGCTAGCTTCGTTTTTGAGTAAGTGGTAAGTTAGTTCAACTACTTGCTTACTTCTTGATTTGGTGCCTCATAAAGTTTGGCTCTTGCGATCACACTTTGGATAGTGGTTGGTCGCGAGTAAGCGATGGTGAATTTGTGAGGTCCACGATGATGGGTAAGACTGTTGTGACAGGTGTACCTGCAAATCGATTGTATTTTTTTGCTAAGGATATTAGAGGGATGTTATCGCATGTGAAAAAACACTGTTCGTTGTAACGGTAGGGTCGTGACATTCTTTTTGGGCACAACGTTGATAAGCTCAGGCACAATGTCTTGAAACATGGGCAGTAGAATGTACGGGTTCCATCCGCGGTTATGTAGTCTTTTCAATAACCGATTCGTCATACTTAAGAAGTCTTCGAATCTGTATTCTCAGCGAAATATTTTTGGAGTAGCCCCCATACCATACCTTTGATCATTTTCGGTGTGTGAGCCGAAATTGCTGGTATGTAGAGATAGGATTTCCTGGTTTTTGGAAAGTAGAGGTGATAGTATTTTGATTTTTGATCCTTATGGTGAGATCGAGGAAGTTCGTTGAGGATCCGAGTTTTTCAAATTCCCAGCGGAGGATACCGAAATTGTTAAAGGTATATTGCATAGAGATCCAGGTCTCATCTGATTCTCCCGTCCATGTCAAAAATATCGTCGACGTATCTAAGATAAAAGAGGAGACGGCCGAGGCTATCCTTATAGTGTGGGATAATTTTGGTGAGTTCATGCCATCCAAAGTAGAGATTGGCGAATGTGACTGCGCCGGATGTTCCCATGGCGGTCCCGATTTTTTGGAGAAAGTTTGAGTCTCCGGATGCGATGATGTTGATGTGCATGACGAGCTGTAGACCTTCTATTATTGCTGTTGCAAGTTGTTGTTCGATTTCACAGAAGTTTAACCATTTTTGAAT
>JALLPF010000789.1:0-17573 GCA_036939455.1 Cyclotella distinguenda | reverse complement strand
CACGGCCAACGCATCTTCGATTAGTTATTATGTCCCTATTAATCCAACACGGATTCTACACTGTGCTGTGATTATTTTTTGCAGTTGTTGTCAAACGCGACTTATGAAAATAATGATATCATAAATAATTTAAGTAATATATTTTTCTCATTTTATCCAAACAAGACAATTGAAACTTAATGCCGAGTTGGAAGTAGAATATGGGTAAATCTGCTGGTCATTCGTGATCATTCAAGCCTACAGGCCAAAGTCACCGGTGATTTGCCATACAGTCAACTTTCCATCATCCGCAACAGCATAGAATGTATTCCCAGGGCCAGGTTGTATATCATTCACTGGACCAATCTCATGCCCCACACCAAGGAAATTGTGAGAAATTTTCAACAAAAGACACAAGGGAGGATTCGATATTGTCCCCCGAATCATGATGTCTCCGTAGAGTAGTCCACAGAGGAGTAGGGGATTCCCTTTAAGATCATAAGTGAGGGCTATTGACGATACACCTTGACCGTGTGTTTCTGTTGCGACGCACTCGCCATTGTTTGCATTCCATACTCGGACGGTCTCATCAAAGGAAGAACTGAATACATATGTCCCTTGATTATTTGGAGCTTCAAACGGAAGAAGACTTGTCACTGGACCTGAATGACCTACTGATGATGCACCATTTGAATCTTTCTTCGTTGCCGGTATCAAGTGGCAATTTTCCCCAGACTCTACATTCCATAACCGGATTGTGCCATCCATTCCGCCGCTCCAGAGCATCGGTCCGGCGAGTGCAAGTCCCGATACTGCACCCAAATGTCCGTTGAAACTCCTAACTAAGGCGAACCCTCCGTTGCCAGTACCTCCAGTTGGGTTAAATGCCCATTGACGAATGATGCCATCCGTCCCACCACTATATACGGAACCATCTGCCGTAGTCCACAAGCTCCGTATTCGTCCAGATCCCGCATATTTGGCCATAGGACTCATCCACAACTCCAAAGGAGGGTCTTGTGCAGCATTCAAGTTCCAACTGTGAACCATTCCCGCCTTGGCATCCGGTGCTTCAATCGGCGATGCTTCGAATCCACAAAAGAAGTAATGAGATGCGATGTGGACAGCATCAACAGGTCCTCCAACGAAGTGCTCGAACTCTTTGGTCAGAGTTGCACCAGTTCCTCCCCCTGCTGCGGGCGCTGTTGACCATAGGCGCCACTTGCCATCATGTGATCCCGTAAAGAGTTTGATGATTCCATTTGTCTCCCACACTGAAACGCTAGTCACCTTATGATATTCCTTAGTCTTGGAAGGACCCCCAGATCTCCCAACCGGCTGATAGCTGTTAAAATAAACTTTCGCATCGGGGTTTTTATCCGAAGCCACAATAGATGCGTGCAACTTCACTACATGAGCGAAATTACATCGATCTCCGTTGTGACAAGTTCCTGTAGATGAAAAATTCCTACAGGCATTGAGACGGGGCTGGGCGCTAGAGGATTGATTAGACGATGTGGTCTTAGGGTGCCCGCGACCGCTGCGGCCACCAGATCGGCCGCGACCAGGATTGAAAGACATGGTTGTCCTGTGGGATGAAACGCCATGATGTTGACGGACATGCACAGGACAAAACTCGGTCGATTCCAGGGTCCCGCCACGTGTAAAAAAGGTGTTGCGAAGTACCAATATCAGCTCTACATGCATACACAAAAATTGGTAGAAATGATCCATAAATTGTGAGAAGCCTTTCCGTCCGAACAAATTAATATGGCCATACTAATTTAGCGTCCTATAAGTAAGTAATAGGCACATACAACATTCATTTCGGTATTGTATTCAAACCGCTGCACCATTCATCTTGGTCGAGGGGGGATACTTGGATAACAGCACCAGCCGAGGACTTAATGAACGAGGTAAGGTCGTAATTTCGATGATGCGAATGGTCCTCATGAGGGATTTTTCATTCTTCAGCGATGAGATTATAATTTAGGAAATCATCACGGGCATCTTTGATGGAAATCTGATGTGTGTCCACGGTCTGTCGTGATCCGTCTCGCGCACCTCAAAGGTAGCTCGGCCATCGGCGGCTCGTTCGATCAAATCTGCTTACCTTAGTCCAGGTCTTCGTCCGACTGTTATCATTATCATGAGCCGATTCCATTTGCTCTTTTGTATCTCGGTAGTAGGTGCGAACGTTTCATGACGGCACTACTCTTGGGGTTCGTTTTTGAGATCGTGACTTAAAAATCACCGTCGATTGAATCCTACCCCCTTACCGGCCTTCGAAGTTTCAATGAATTTTCCATCCTGTACCTCGCTCCCCCTTTGTTCGAGTTTTCTTTATTTATTACGTGATGGATCCATCGACCCGCGGCCCGCGAGATGTGTTTCGTTGAATTTTCATCCTCGAATGGGGATAGCCTTTGATCTTGATCTGAATTGGGCGTCAATCTCTTGACATCCTATTAATAGAGCGCTTTATTATTCATCATCCTCCCATTTGACTCTCACATTGCTTTATGAACTTCCTGGTTCCTTAATTTCAGGAAGGTCTTCATGCATCGTGTAGGCTGAACTAAACAAATCCTCTGCAACAAAGCCCTACCCAAGGCGCGAAGATTGAAAAACCATGATGCGTCAAAACAACAATGCCTCAGCCGATGAGTCATGGATCGACGGAATAATCGACAATCTTTTATCTGCGAGGAACAAGAAGCCTGGGACTCCGGTAGACATAAGCGTTCAAGACGCAACGACTCTATGCAACCAAGCCAGGGAAGTTTTATTGAGTCAACCGATGCTGTTAGAGTTGGGGGCGCCCATAAAAATTTGCGGGGACATACACGGGCAATATACTGATTTGTTACGACTATTCGAGTACGGGGGATTTCCTCCAGAGGTTCGTTGGCACAGTGACGCTCTTGCTATTACTGTTCTCTTACTGTGTTGCTAACGCTGCAATACTTTCTTATTTCTACTTCGATTAGGCCAACTATCTTTTTCTTGGGGACTACGTTGATCGAGGAAAGCAATCACTCGAAGTTGTCTGTTTGTTGTTTGCTTATAAGATCAAATATCCGGAGAATTTTTTCATTCTCCGTGGGAACCACGAGTGTGCAGGAATCAACAGGATATACGGATTTTACGATGAATGCCGTCGCCGTTTCAGTGTCAAGCTATGGAAGGCCTTCTGCAATACCTTCAACTGTCTTCCCTGTACAGCTGTTATTGATGACAAAATTATCTGCATGCACGGGGGCTTGAGTCCAGAGCTGAGCCAGATGGAACAGATTGCTAACATAGCAAGGCCATGCGATGTTCCAGATACTGGCCTTCTCTGTGATATTCTTTGGGCGGATCCTGACCCCTCAATTACTGTAAGCCCCCATCTTTTTTACGTTCTTTACGAACTATCACTGCACTCATTGATGGTTTACACTAACGTTGGAATGCTTTGCTCTGCTTCACTTTATTGTAGGGTTGGAATGAAAACGATCGTGGCGTTTCGTTCACTTTTGGTGGTGATGTAGTTCGTCAATTTCTCCGCCGCCACGATCTTGATCTTGTAGTAAGAGCGCATCAGGTCGTAGAAGATGGATACGAATTCTTCGCAGGCAGGGAGCTGGTGACGGTTTTTTCAGCTCCGAACTATTGTGGTGAATTTGATAATGCTGGAGCGATGATGACGGTCGATGACACGCTAATGTGTTCATTCCAAATCCTGAAGCCAGCAAGCGCGCAGCAACAACGAACTGGATATGGAAGACCAGGCACTCCGTCGAGAGGTGGCAGGTAAGGGAGGAGTTGTCATCTTGTTGGTAGAGGCGATTTTAAATGAGAAGATATCACCTTAATGGCGACACAAAATCATTGTGTTGAGGAAAAACGATAAAATTCATCTTCAAAGCTATTTCCCTGTGGAAAAGCAACACTTCTACCTGTTGTTATTGAATCTCATTGTAATCGAGCGCAACGTAACTACTCTTGAAGTCTTTCTTTTGAGGAGGGATAAATAATATGCATGTATTCACACAGTAACAAACTCGGTTATCTCTTGATTATGATGAGTACGATATGATTTTTACTTAGTTTCAACGCTCGTTTCAACATCTGTTTGTTATGTCACACGTTCAACCCTGAATCACATCATTGGGCGGGTTCGGTTGAAAGGCAAAACTTCAGCACCCATTGCGGTAGTCGCTGCTTTAATCAATCTCGTCATCTTCTAGTGTCGTCTTTCCCAACATAGTTCAAAGCTTATGAAATGATGATGGAAAGAGCTAGTATCTACTCTCAGTATTCAACATGTCTTCCCAGTGAGAGCCGGTTTCGAGATGTTTTGCAAAATTAGTACTTGTAGGAAATTAGCATCGAGAATTGATACAGCAGTCGCAGATGCCCCAGCAAGAATAAATTCACCAGAATCCAGTTTCAAATCGATATTGATGTAATGCATTTTGGACTAGCAGTGATTACACCATGGAACAAATCTGAACAGATGGAATAAAATTCGGTGTCGTTGAATGATAAATCATAGTCGACTAGGTAGTTCACTCTACTTTATAATTCCAATTGTGCTTGTCCTCGATTTCTCCATTCTGAATACCCCTCACTTTGTCGTATAAACGACGCGAAGTCTTACCAACAGATTTGGAAAATTCAAACTTGGAAATTTCTTCACCCGCCTCATCAAATCTAGTCAAGCTCCCAATTGGTGTCACGACAACGGCTGTACCACAGGCCATCACTTCATCGAATTCAGAGAGCTCGTCCACTTGGACTTCTTTCAGTTCCACCGTCATACCTTCATCTCGTGCAATTGTTTGAAGGCTTTTGTTAGTGATGGAAGGTAATACGGAAGGACTGTTTGGTGTAACAAATCTGTTGTGCTTGTTGTCGATTCCAATGAAATTGCTAGTACTGAATTCTTCAATGTAGGTGTGAGTGGCAGCATCAACGTACAAACAAATAGGATATCCTTTCTTTTTCGCTTCCATATTGGGCACCAGATCTGCAGCATAGTTACCCGCAACCTTCGCAGCTCCAACACCTTTTGGGGCTGCACGATCGTATTCATCAACAATGATACCATTGACAGGTGTCGCTAAGCCTCCTTTGTAATAATCACCAACGGGGATAACAAGAATAATGAATGTGTACTCATCAGCCGGTTGAAGGCCTATACGAGGTCCAGATCCAAACAGAAGTGGTCGAAGGTACAAAGCACCTCCTGATCCGTATGGTGGGACGAACGCGATATTATCCTTGACTACGTCATTGCAGGCTTTAATGAATGTATCCGTTGGGATCTCGGGCATCATAATACGCTTACTACTCGCAGTGATGCTGCAACCAACCGTCCAATGGCATTTATCGGCGTTAGGAATTTTTGAGCGGCAAAAAAAATTAAAGACATATTTAACGACTTACCGCTTGCTGTTTTCGTCTGGTCGAAACATGTAGACAGATCCATCAGCATGAGCGAAAGCTTTTAGACCTTCAAAGCATGCTTGGCCATAATGCAGCGCTGTGGCGCCAATGTGAATATTTATGTACGGAGACTTGAGATAGTATGAGAAGAGTCAAGTTAGTTCTGCACGAAGAAGCATATTCCGGCGCCAATTAATGAGGTGAATTGAAAAACGATTGGTACTGAGGGATCGTCCATGAGAAAGAATTTGTATGGGAGATGGTCTGTTGTTCCCTAGACTTCGTCTTACGCTCTGAACCCCGTTTTACAGTAGAATTCTATCAGTTCAACAATTACCATCATAACAACAATTCTCACATGATCGTATTTTTCATTTGAATCAACAAGATCACATTTACCAGCAGCTCACCTCCACCAATTCTCCGTCTCCCCACTTTCCATCCCTGTAGACCATCCTTAAATGTGATTTAGTGGGTCGAAACTCGAATCCCAATTCCGACCAAGGAAGGTCTGCCGATCCGGGTTTAGTGATACTGGTGTCGGCTCCGCTCGCCTCAGCGATCGACATGAACTTCCGACTTGACCGATATGGTTGCAATGCATTGGGAGCAACAATTCTTATCCATTGACGAGGAGATGGCACAACAAATGCTAGTGCCCACCTAGGAGCCGCCAGGAGAGGCAGAATTGTTGATGTTAATGCTCTCATTATTGGGGTTGCTTTTATGCTCTTGGTTACCACACGTGTTATCGCAACGCCAGAGAGATGAACAACTGGTGAGCTTAATGATGTTATCTACAGATGATACGTGGTTTCGTCGGTGTTGAGCCGATGTAGAATCGAGACGGCGGCAGAGTGGACCGAGCTATCATTCTCTCTTCCGCACAGGAAGAGCACAGGGGCCCCTTGTGACCCCACAAGATGGTGTCGTCTGCCCGTCATCCTCGGAAACCCGGTTGCCCCCGTAAATATGGATTTTTATGATTTTTATCGGTGTCTTGTCCATCTTCTGCCTTCAGTTTTACGGCTTGAGGTACCATATCGCCAATCGCCATCGCTATCACACACGGCGTCTCGCAACAAACGGTCGCGTCAACAATCTCAGCGCTGCAAGAGCGATTGAATGAAGAATGACTCATGGCAGCTCATGGCAACCCATACCGAGACTAACATAATATTAGACTAGTAGGAAAAGGCAGGAAATTTGTCCACACAAACAACCTAATGGGTGTCGTGCTTCATAATCTGGCACTCGCAGTGCTTCCATTATTTCTTCATGGAGCCAAGTCATCAAATAATCCAGAAGTAAGCATGGGAACAACAATTCTAGCAGTCCGTTACAGGGGAGGTGTCGTTGTAGGTGCAGATACCCGCACGAGCGTCTCCGGCTACGTTTCCAATCGATACGCGGCGAAATTAACGTTTGTCCTCGATCGGAATATTGATTCGTTTGTCGTTTCGTCGGTGAGGAAAAATCATGTTGAGAAGTCAGAGACCGAGAGAAACAAAGATCTACATCCTCTTTTGAATCATGACTTGAAGAATAAAATGATCGATGAAATCAGCCATATAGAAATGAATCGAAAGAAATTGAATCACTCAATAATGACATTACCAATACCGGAGACTTCAACATGTGTCATTTGTCGATCAGGCTCCGCCGCAGACACACAACATCTAGCGTCCATTGTTCGTACGGAGGTCGTCACTCGACAAATTCTATACCAGATTCATTGTACCGTCACCCAGGTTGCATCTTTATTGCGATCTCTCATCAAGGATGACTCATCACTTACGGCGAGTTTAATATGTGCAGGCTATGATCACGAACTGGGGAGAGGAGTTATTTATACCATTGCTCCTGGCGGGGCTGTCTTTGAAGAAAGATCATGGGCGGCAGGTGGCTCCGGCTCTAATTATATTCTTGGTTATTTAGATTCTTGCATTCCAAAAGATCAAGATAAAAAGAACAAGATGGTGGACACGGAAGATGAGGCGCTTGATATCGTCTGCAATTCTATTGGATTGGCAATGGAACGCGACGGAAGTTCAGGTGGCGCCATTCGAATGTATGTCATTGATAGATTAGGTAGACGATTTGTCTGCAGGATGCCGGGTCGTCATAATATGAGTGGGTATGATCATAGTGCAAGGAAGAATGTACAACATTTGAATGACTTTGCACCAGCGATACCACAAAATAAATTGATAAAAGAATGAATATTAGCATGAATTCTGCCGCCTGGGTAGTCAATCAGTTAGGCCCTGTTTGTCACGCTCGCGCCGTTACACAATTTGGGTCATTCTCATTTACACAATTTCTGTCCGTCATCAGTATTGTATTACTCATTGTGTAAAAAAATCATACCCTTGACAAGTCAAATTCCTTCAGTTTTGAGTTTACAAAAATGTAAACTATGGCGAGTTTATTTTCGCCAGAAATGAATCCTCCAGTAGAGCAAAGATGGGCCATTGCCAAGTTCCTCATTGGATAGTCTTTCCAAGTGCTATAACTTGACATCATTTCATCGAGGAATTCCTCGCTCTTGAATTCTTCCTCACGGACCAAAGAAAGGATGCAGTCACAGAGTTTAATAAAGCCCTCTTTAGTCATTCTGAAAAACAGCCATGAGTCACGCTCAGGAGTCGATTCATAACCTTTTTCCGCCAACCCTTTCTCTTTAGATAGATACGGCGATGAGCTGCATACGATTTGATGAGTGAACAGTTGCATTCAGGTTCCAATACGTCCGTGTTCATGAAGCAGTCCGTTAGAGCACACAAGATAGGACCCTTCTGGATAAATATGATCCACGCTAGTATAGCTTTAACGATTATGGAGTGACTTCTTGCAGAAAGATTATTGGCCGTTTTGTCGTTCACTTGTTGGATATATGGCACCAACAAGATAGAAATACTGACAAAAATGTTGGTGGAAACGCAAATATTACGTCGATTGTGCATCAATTGTGCATCNATGTTGGTGGAAACGCAAATATTACGTCGATTGTGCATCAATTGTGCATCCAATTGTGTAATAAACCCCCTAAATTTGGCTTATATCTTTTAGGGGGGGTTATTACACAATCGCTACACAATCGATTTTACACAATTTTCAATCATTCTCGGCGAATCTACTCCGAATAACATTCTCAATTGTGTAGCCAATCGTATAGAAATAGTGTAAAATCGACCTTGACAAATAGGGCCGTATTCATCACAGTACCACAAGAAGTACTTCAAGTACTTAATTAGCTACTGCTTGGTCATTGACAATTCCATTGAACCGGAGAGGGAAACCAACCAAAGTTGAATTGTTCATTATTATTTTTCATTCAGTTAATACTAAGTTACATCATTGTCTGCTTAGTAATCTTATGACCAACAGGGACCGCCCTAATCGACCCATTTCTTGAGGATTGCCTCCTGACCTTCCGCAACAGCCGTGGCCACATCAGCAGCAGTACTACTAGAATACTTGGAGAGGTCAACGGGTTCCTCCCACGAAAAGAATTTCTTTCCATCCTCAACAACACACTCACGTCCAAAATGACAGTACGCGGCGGTCCTGTTATACTTGGGCTCCCTCAACTGCAAATCACGTGCCAAAGCACCGGGTCTGCAATCAAACTCCAGCTTGACAATGTCCGTAATAGCCTGAGCGGTAAGACCCTCCTTCTCCGTACCGTAGGTTTCCACAAAGAGGGACAGAGGCTTGGCAACTCCGATAGCATACGAGAGCTGCACAAGAGCGCGTTTGCACAATCCAGCGGCCACGACGGATTTGGCCATCCAACGGCAGGCGTAGGCAGCGGATCTGTCCACCTTGGTGGGATCCTTGCCGGAGAAGGCTCCTCCGCCGTGGGCTCCCCATCCTCCGTAGGTGTCGATGATGATTTTACGTCCGGTGAGGCCGGCGTCTCCCTGGGGACCTCCGATGATGAATTTCCCCGAGGGATTGAGATGAATGTGGCAGTCTTTACGATCGTAGAGGGAGAGGGCGGTCTGTCCGTTCTTGAGGGTGATGGATTCCAAAGTTTTGACAATAACGTGGTCATGGATGAGTTCATTCATTTCTGCCATGGAGGGGGCGATTTCCTCAGGGCCGGTCCATGCGGGACGGTTATCCTTTCCATCCTGCTCCACGGATCGTTTGGCCTTACTCGGTTCCGCGTGCTGAGTGGAGATGAGAACGGTGTGGATCTTGGTGGGGACTACGGATCCATCTTCCATCTGATCGTAGGCGATGGTGACTTGGGTCTTTCCATCGGGACGAAGCCACCAGAGGGTTCCATTCTTGCGAACGTCCGTGAGCTGCTTTCCGAGCCAGTTGGCGAGAAGGTGGGTCAAAGGCATGCAGCACTCGGTCTCGTCCGAGGCATACCCGAACATGATGCCCTGGTCACCTGCACCGACGTCGAGCTCATCTTTGCCGATGTGGACTCCGCCGGCGATATCCGGAGACTGCTTGTTGATGCGGACGAGGACCTCACAGGTGTCGCAGGACAGACCCTTTGATTCGACGGAGGAGAGATCGTCCACGAACGAACTGAATCCAATTTCGCGAACCTGATCACGTACGATTTTCTCGTAGTCGAGATGCGCAGCGGTGGAGATCTCGCCGAAGACCATAACCATGTTGTCTTTCGTGGCGGTTTCGCAGGCTACCTTGGACATGGGGTCGGCGGCGAGGCAGGCATCGAGGACAGCATCGGAGACTTGGTCACAGAGTTTGTCGGGGTGTCCTTCGTTGACGGACTCGGAGGAAAAAAGAAAGGAACGTACTTCGACCATTGTCAATTCGATTGAGATTTTATGTGTGGCAGGACGTAAGAAACTGTAACTGGTATCGTACGAATCGGGTTACAACTTACTTATACTTACAACGTTGGGGCTAGCCAATGACAAGAGTGCGTGGAATTCACTACTTATAGCAGCTACCTATAGTAAATCGTATACATCATGATTATTTGGAAAAAATATTGCGGATCTTTTCGGAACGCTCAACATGCATGGGAATTGGAAGCAAATCCTTCAGAGGGCTAATCACACGAAGGCAAGGCACATTCTAGAGGTTTGACTTTACACGTGGAAGCAATCAATCCATATCCGTTTTCGAGAGGTACCACCAAATAAGTATACTTATGTCGTAGAAAAGTAAGTAAGTAGGGTACTTATTATGAGTACCTCCCTTGTACCTACAATATGTTTTTAAGTGGAGTACATAGGTGCGAGAAGGTTTAGGTAGGTAGTACTCGAGTTCCATCTACGAAGTGTTGCATTCAGAGGATCGATGCATATCAACATGGTCATGAAATCCAGCAAACAAACCTCAATACTTGCTGCCAGAGGCTCCTCAAATGAGCCATTTTGGGGATTGAACTGGATAGGAGGGAGTGCCTGTGAAGCATAGTTTACGTTGTCTAAAACATTAACACATTGCATATTATTAGTACCCTCGAATTCAACTTCAAACCTTGCTCAGATCCTTGGCTTTTTCCCATTTGAACTCCTCTTCCTCCCTTCCAAAGTGACCATACGCAGCTGTTTTCCTCATGATAGGTCTTTTCAAATCCAAGTCTCTCACAATGCACCCGGGTCTCAGATCGAAATTACTCTCCACCAGCCTCACCAAGTCTTTCTCCCCCTTGCCATTCTTTTTAGTACAGGTCCCATAGGTATTGACATTCACCGCCATGGGATGGGACAATCCGATTGCGTAGGAAATCTGAACACAGCACCGATGACAAAACCCATTGGCGACGAGAGACTTGGCGATCCATCGAGCGGCGTAGGCACCACTCCGATCGACTTTGGTGGCATCCTTTCCGCTGAGGGCACCTCCCCCATAGGATCCCCATCCACCGTAAGTGTCCACAATGGGTTTTCTACCGGTGAGGCCCGCGTCGGAATGAGGACCTCCGATGACGAATCGCGCTGATGGATTAAAATGATACTGCGTGTTTTCGTCAAGATACTTTGAGGGTACCACCGGTTGGACCACATGCTCCAATAGATCAGCGGCAATCTTATCGTTGCTTACTTCTTCGGAATGTTGAGCCGAAATGACGATGGAGTGGACTCGTTTGGGAATAGGGACACCCTGAGCTGACAAGGTGTATTCCACAGTCACTTGAGTCTTTCCATCGGGGCGGATCCAGTCCAAAGTTCCCTCCTTCCTCACCGCTGCAAGACGAGCACTCAACTTGGTGGCGAGTACGTGACTCAAAGGCATCAATTCCGGAGTCTCCTCACAAGCATATCCAAACACTGTCGATGTGTCCCCGGCACCCATATCTTCCACCTTGGTGCTGTCCACACACTGGGCGATGTCCGGGCTCTGATCCTCCAATGCCACGATGACATTGCAGGTTTTATAATCCAGCCCCTTGGCGGGATCATCGTACCCTGCATCCCGCACGGCGTCGCGAATGACTTGCTCGTAGTTAATGGAGGCCGAGGTGGTGATTTCTCCAAAGATGATGACGACGCCGGTCTTGCAGATCGTTTCGCAGGCAACGCGAGAGGTGGAATCTAGGGTCAGGCAGGCATCGACAATGGCATCGGAGATCGTGTCGCAGAGTTTGTCGGGGTGCGATTCGGTGACGCCCTCGGATGTGAAGAGGAAGGAGGACGTGTCGGCGGTTTCTTGCGATGCTGGGGAGGTGCCGGAGTCGCTTGATGTTGTCGTTGCGGGGTTTGAGGCGACTGGCAAGGTTTCATGAGGATCCAGATTCATCAAGTCTGGTGCGTTCGCGGGCGTGGCGTCTGTTCCTAGGCTTCCGGCAGTCGACATGATGGTTGCTATGATTGTGTCGTGAGTTAATGGCAATGCTCACGGTCGACGTATCCCGTATTATTTACAGTTGCCGGAAAGTTGTGGAAGACATAAGAATTAATATTTTTATAATTTAATAAGATGCTCGTCATCAAGCGCCGATGGTGTAGTGGTAACATAAATGCCTTCCAAGCATTTGCCCTGGGTTCGATTCCCGGTCGGCGCATAGCTCTTTTTTTTTGCTATCATAGCTGCTTATCCTGGGCTACCCTTTCACAATTTTTCCCAGAGGTGATGAAAAAATCCCTTTTACAATTTGAACTTTTCATTGGAGCAAGTCAGTTGTGAGTGAAGCGGGAATACAACCCTTAGTACGTCACGATTTGATTAAAACGTCCCAATCCAATGCACAAATCCACCCCCAGTTGTCAACAGCAGCAGAATGATGTATCCATTTACTTATGATGCCAACCAGAGAGTCATTTCCACAGGCAATCTAGCAGCTTTCCACCTCTAGATTGATGTCCACCCAGCGGGTCACAAATCAATGTATTTATTCCTTAAAGAAGATGCTGAGGCTTGTATACGCAATTCCAAGATTATTGAGATGTGCAGAATCTTTTGATTGGAGGATGGAGAGGGAGAGGGAGAGGGAGGTTCGACGTGTGATTGCGATCTGTCAGAGGGTGGACGGAAAGGGGGGTTTGACATTTAATTTGAAATCACCTATTGCCTATTGCTCAATCACCAGAGAATGATCATGTTACTCAATCAGTGCATTTCAAGAGTGAGTTGCAACTGTTACTCTATGCCCTATCCCGGTCAACAAGGGTGATCAACTTTTAGTCAAAGCTCTGAATTCTTTGACATCATTTGCCAGGACTGTGCACAGGATGAGGTCGCCATTGACCTCATGACTCACAAACACTTTCTTCCAGCCGTTCTTTTGATTGTCTAATTTTAAAGTAGCAACTTCAGCACTAAGTTTCGAATTACGGCGGAATTACGAATTACTCCGGAATGTAACCTCATTTTCACTCGAGCCCTCCATAATTTGTGTTTTTTTACTGCTACATTAAAAAAATGTTAGGGTTAGGATTAGCATGTAATATTTAAATATTACTGTAACATTACTTATGGAATTACTGTTTACTGTAGATTACTGGGCTAGGAGACAGTAACGAGAAACCGTAATTCGAAACTTAGCTTCAGCATTCATGATATCCTCAGCCGGTGCCATTCTGGGGAGCTTTCCTCTGCCATTGAAGTATTTGCATGTCCATGCTCTGGTGGCCTTGCACGGTGTATTCACCCACCTGCAGCAGGTGATAAAAAGCAATCATTACTAGGTCTGCTGTTGCTCTTTCCTTTTGCAAAGCAGTAGGGGCCAAACTTGAGGTCACCAGTAGCTACAGGTCCAGGATTTCTGCCTTCAGAGGGAGTTTATGAGTCACCAACGGGTCCTCCATCTCCCACCTGGTAGCATTTGTCGCAGCCACTTTAGAAGCTCTTTGGTCCTGTCCTGCTTTAAAGGATTATAGTTCGTGGCCAGGAAAAACTCCTTCCTGATGGTCGTGAGAGCGCCATGGGCTGTGCTCACTTGACGTCCTCAACCATAGTAGCCACATCAGACTGCTCTGGCAAATCCTATGAGAGTGCCAAATCTGTCTTGGAAAGGAGTACGCGATAGATGAGGGTCCACTCCCCACTCCCACAGTTTTGCAAAACTGTTTCCAATGTGCCCAATGAACTGACCATGCGTGGGTAGTCAAACCCACCCTTCCATGTCGAAAACCTGAATCCACAGTGTGGAAAAAACCCTCAAAGATATCTCGTTGGCAGTTGGCAATGTGGTATACGCTCCAAGAGTCATGATTGGGTAGTGGGAAAGTGAGGTTGAACTGATTTTGTAAGTCATCGTGGTTTTTACAGTGCCGCTTGTGTTTGCTCCCGAACAAACATCAAACCTGAGCAACTCATTTTGAAGAATCCAAACACTCTCGCCTATCTTCATCTTTTTCAGAGAAATGGAGTCGCGCAAGTCATATTAGCTGCTGGGACATTGTCATGTATGGTGGTCATTGTTGCATTAGACTCATGACAAAGCTGCTCCTGCGAGGTAGGCATGGCTAGGGCCATGAGTCATCAACATAGACTTCGACAAGATAGTTGAGTCCATCATTACAAGGGGAAGAAATCGGCAGAAGTTTAAAGTCATCACTGACCATGGTGTGTCCAAGAAATTTATTGTCTTCCAAAGTTCCAACCTTTGTTCCGATGTATGTCTCGCACAGTCCCTAATCGTTGGAAGAGGCGCGGAGATATCCCGGCGACTCTATCCAGCCCATTTCCAGAGATGTTGGGACCACCAATTGCGTTAGGTTGGTGCTGTTCAGATGGGTAGCATGCACGAAAGATTAAACTCCTCCCCCACCACAGTATCCATCCTCCAGAAGCCATCTTGGATATCCCATTTGGCCAGGATTTTACAGTCGGCGGCGGCTTCAGCAAACACATGGATGAGACGGTGTAATGAATGTCTCCACTTCTCCTGCCGGAGCTGTTTTTTCTGTACTCTCGTTTACAGATGGGAAGATATTGTTGTTATTCAGCCGCAGGCGGCGGAAAGAGAGGTCAAGGATTGCCCCAAAATCACAAGATTTAGACAAGATTTATAGATCCGGTCAAGGATCGTGTTTTATATCGTCCCGATTTATGACTTGGCACTGATTCCTGACAATCTTTTCCTTGACTTTATTGTGTTGAGCATGTGCTGCACGGGTTTCAAGGGTAGATATTGTGGGCCGCGATCAACGGCCTCTTGCATTTCCTCAATCGTCCGATTTCTCCTGGCTTTCACAAAGCAGCCACCCAATCGAGTAGTCTTCCCACTGATTGATGGTGAGGGGTCAATTATCTGGGGTCTGCCCCTTATACGTAGCATTCCTTTGGAGAGCTGCGGCCCAGCAATTTGCTCCAATTTGAATCTTGTGGGGTTGGCTGAGTTGTCACTTGATGCGACGTCGTTAGTTCTCAAGCCAAAGTTTTCTGTCATGGCACCAGTCACGACCTCAAGTGAGTTAAGTCCTGGCTGCTCTAGACCTTCTAGATTAGTTGTGATGGTGGGGCTTGTTGGCACCCTCACCACTGTGGTGGAGTTGGTGTCCGTAGATGATCTCTCCCTGGCCATCACAGCGCAATCCTGGTCATTTCTGGAAAGGAAAGCCAACCAGTGCTGTCAGCAAACAGAACAAAGAAAACAAAACAGATTGCATGGATAGGTGTAATCCACCGCAATACTCAAAAAGGTCCTCAGCCCTTGCAGCCTGTCATTTTTCTGGTAGGTAAGCACCTCATAGGTAGGTTACGTCCGCGTAGTTCTTTTTCTTGTGTGGTGTAATTTTGCTGAGCAGGGTTTAACTTTTTGGACCAGTAGGCTACTGCAACGTTGTTTTGGCGGATAACGGCGCCCATTTGATAATCGGATGAATTGGTATCAATGTTGAAGGGGAGATTATGGTTCGGTTATGCAATGAGGGTATCAGCTGACATGAGCGCTTTCATTTGTTGAAATGCTGACTTGCAGGCGGGTCTCCAGGTGAGGCGTGAACCTTTAGGATTACCAGATAAGGCGGTGAGCGGTGCGAGGACGTGAGCACAACTTTTCCACATGTCATGGCAATATTCGACGGCGCCAATGAAAGAGCGCAATTGTGTGGAAGTTTGTGGTCTCTGCATGTCTAACACGGCTTGGATTTTCTTTTTCCAGGGTTTGAGTCCCGATGGCGTGAGAGACGAGGGGAACGGCTCACAAGAGCTCCTCTACATCAGCGGCGTAATAATATCGTCATGGGTTACCCGAGGAACGTGATGACTGTTTAGTGTGACATGTGACAGTTAACATGAATGTCATTATGTGCCGAACATGAAAACACATCACAAAGAAACAAGTTAGGATAAAAGCTAATCTCTAACCTTAGGCTATATATTTGTTTGTGCGGACATGTGAGAATGTTGTGCATGTTTTGTGCAAATTTTGAGGGAATTTGTATCAACGTGTCAAAGATTGAAACACGTCACAATACATGTATTTTGACTTTTAAGGTAATATCATTAAGTTAACATAACATTACCTCGATATTGTTTTAGTGTCATACCTTTTCATGTCAAAAAGGTTTGAGCATTTTTCAGCATTTTTTTAGGGAATTTTTTTCTCGGATTTGAGGAAGTAATATTTAGCTTTATAGGTTTTTACAAATTGCTGTATCATGATTACCTGTCAATATTAAAATTACTTCCTCAAATTGCGCACAAACTTCCCTCAGTTGGCACCAAGACGAGAGAGTATGGAACCAAGGAGTTGTAAATGATGATCCCAAATGGCTGAAAAGCTCCAATGTTGTCGATATAGCATTCCACATCCAATCCTCGGAGTGCCAATTCCATAACCTCCCAAGAGGTATCTGCAGAGCACTTGAGGCCCATTGGTAAGCGATTATATTTATATTTCCCAAACGGTGTGACTATAGTGCACAAATCTTTGATCTCATCGTCGAGCTCGAATGTATAATACTGATCAAAATGTCTAATTTCGTGAAGTATTCGTATCCAGAGCGTTGGCGGTCAACGGAGAACATCAGAAATGATTGGCAGAGGATAGATGCAACGTTTAACACCTTTGTTGAGTTCACGAAGGTCGCTAACCCAGCGGACATGGCCATCTTTCTTGGGAGTGATGAAGGTCGGTAAGCCCCATTCACTACTGCCTTGTGGAGAGAGTACTCCTATGTTGCACAAGTGTTGACATTCTTTTTTTTAAACTTCCTCATGGAGACGAGGAACGGGATATGGGCGTTGATGTAGGGGAGTAGCGCCTTTGACGAGGTTAATGTGGAATTTACGATGAGGGTAACAACCCAAATCGTTACCAAAGACTGTGGAGTGTTTGGATAGGGAGATCTCGAAAATTGAAAGTATTCACAATAAACCGATAATGCAGATTTTTTTTACGCTTAAACAATAACCACGCTGGCTGTAATATGTAGACATAATATTTCCTGTGCCAGACGCTTTCGTAATTTTTCCTTTCTAAATTAATTTGAATTGAGCGTCGAGCGTGGATAACGTGTGTGGCCAGTTGATGAACGCGACGCCACCACGTGCCGCGGCCGGTCCGGCTCGCCGCCCGCCGATTCGGGCGGCGATTGCTCCGCGAAGCGTCGTCGTGCTATGTGCAGCGCCGTCACCTGCCGCCCGCTTTGCTGGGGCCCATGCCATTTCATTCCGTACGTGGAGCGTCGTCATGCGAAGGCGTAGCGCCGTCACCTGCCGCCCGCTTTGCCGCTGCCGGTGCCCCCCGGCTTTGCCCCAGACGTCAATTC
>JALLPF010000765.1:0-15132 GCA_036939455.1 Cyclotella distinguenda | reverse complement strand
TTATTAAAGGTAATGATTTGCGAAACAATTAATTGAGAGATCCCTCAACTCCATTGCACTCAACTACCTATATTCCACTGCGCGCTAACAAAGTTAGGTCAGACTATCATAAATTTTCAATCCAACGAATTTGATAAAAAACCTCAAAAAATAACAACCGAAAGGTTATGAGCGCAACAATATCAACCTCGGCAACAACATCACCACTGAACACCATTCGTCATGAAAATATTTTATCGTAAATTCTGAGAACCAATTAAAAAATATCATTAGATATCATGAACGTGACAGCAGCATCCATCATCACTTCAACACCTGCGCAACAAGATAAATATTTGCATCAGACAGATCTTCCTTAGCCGCACTCGACAGCAGTCGGCGACAATCCGCATATCATCTCATTATCATCAGTTCTACTATGGGAAGGTCGTTGCGTTCGGGAAAGGTCATCAAAAGTCTTTCGCCTCCAAATACCGCCAAAAGAGGGACCAAAGTCAAAGGCAAAGCCGACGTTGGGAGCGCTGGCCATGATGAGAAAGGAGATGGGAATGCTCAACCTGCTTCAACAGCTAGTGTAACGAAGGTTTCGAGAGGAAATAATAACACAGCAAAGACCCAAAACCGCCCGAAAAAAAATTCAACTGCAAAATCAGTTAATATTAGGACCGAAGAGGATTGCCAACGTCGCAGTAGAGGTGGCACTACTCGCGGTGGGGACAAGTCTGAGAAGTATATCGTGAAAGAGAATAAGGAAGTCAAACGATCAAAACCAAGAAATCAGAGAAATTCTGGGGATCGTAATGAAGTTTGCAATATTGAAGCTGAAGGAGCTGTCAGAGAAACTGATAGCATTGAACAAGTCGCTGTACCTTCAGTGAAGAATCATCCAACAAAGTGGCAGAGCTCGGATGATGAAGAAGACATAATTGTTTCTGTTCCACTGAAAAAAACCTCATTACAGGCTCTCCCAGCCTCGACGGCTAGATTCACTAAGGATAAGAGAGTTACGAAAAGTCCATCCAGATGCGATCGTGCTGCCACCAAACAAGTCAAAACGAACACGGGAGTGAATAGCCAACATCATAGAGAAGATGGCAGTACTCACAGTGGAGTTAAGTTGACAACGAGTAAGGAGTTCAAACGGACAAGTGATGGGAAAGGAAAACCAATTAAAAATTCTGAGTATCAACATGATGTTAGTGACATCGAAGCCGAACAAGATGCCTGTGATAGTGATAGCAGGGAACTAGCCGTTTCACTTGCGACAAAGAATCCTCCAGCCGAGCGGGAGCGCTCAGATGATGAAGATAGCGAAGATGATCGCAGCGAGGATGACGAAACAGAAATTCGTGTTCCAGCTCCACCGACAAAAACTTCATTGCCAGCTGATTTGGATAGTTCGGGTGACGAAGATAGTGAAGCAAGATCTGATGGTTCGGGCGATGACTATGAAGAAAACAACGAAGACAAGGGTTTCACTGATGAAAACGCAAAATGGCTGAAGCCAAAAGCCATTCTCATGTCCTCCGACGATGAGGGTGACGTTGATGATGAATTCGACAACGAAAGTGACCAAGATGATATGCTTGAGGTCGAACATGAATCCCGTCTGATCGATGCCGAGGTGCAGGCTGAACAAGAGGAAGCAGATCTCGAATTACGCCGTACAATTGCCCAGCAGACGTCAATTTTTCATTTGCCCACGACGGATGAATTGAGAGAAGATGAAAATCGTGTTGTCCCTCCTTCGGAACTTCGAGCACGCGTAGAGGATATTTTGGAAGTGCTTGCTGATTTCAAAACACGTAGGGAGCCAGGACGTAGCCGTTCAGAATACATTGAACGACTTGCGTGTGATATGGCTGAGTTGTTTGGTTACCTACAAGAGCTGGTCGATTATTTCATGTCCATGTTTGGACCGAACGAATGTTACGAGTTTCTTGAGGCATCAGACAAGCCTCGTCCTCTTGTGGTCCGTGTGAACACTCTCAAGGCACGCCGTAAAGACTTGGCCGCCGCATTGATGAAGCGTGGTGTACGTCTCGATCCCCTTGCTCCTTGGAGTAAGGTGGGTCTCAAGATTTACGAAAGCACGGTTCCAATTGGAGCGACCCCAGAATATTTGGCCGGTCATTACATGCTCCAAAGTGCTGCATCGATGTGTCCAGTGATGGCGCTTGGACCTCAGCCGGGGGATCGCGTCTTAGACATGAGCGCTGCACCTGGAGGAAAAACATCTTATCTTTCTCAATTGATGAGAAACAAAGGTGTCGTTGTTGCGAACGATTTGAAGGCGGAACGTCAGAAAGCCACGGTAGCTAATTTACACCGCTTGGGTGTAAGAAACGTTGTCACTTGCTGTTATGATGGCAGGAAGATAGGAGGACTTTTTGGAAACTCCTTTGATCGTATTTTGTTGGATGCACCTTGCAGCGGGCTGGGTGTTATTTCTCGTGACCCCAGTGTGAAGGTTCAACGAACAATATCAGATGTACAACGTTGCGCTCACTTGCAAAAAGAGCTGCTCCTGGCATCTATAGATGCGCTCAACTATAAGAAAAAGGGCGGTGGGTTCATGGTTTACAGCACTTGTTCTGTTGCCGTTGCTGAAAATGAAGAAGTGGTAAACTACCTGTTGTCGAAAAGAGATGTCAAGCTTGTCGAGACTGGTATTGACTTCGGTAAGTTAACACGAAGACTTACGATAACGAAGGAAACAAACCGTACCTCTCACCCATTTGTTCTCGATTTGATGCATTAAGGGAAACCTGGATTCATCAGGTTCGAACACAAGAGATTCCATCCTTCGTTGGCCCTCACTCGACGTTTTTATCCTCACGTTCACAACATGGATGGATTTTACGTTGCAAAGATTCAAAAGATAAGTGACCAGAGAAACCTCGGTGATGAAAGAGAGCAGATATTAGACGAAGGAATTCCAAATAATGATAATACTGCAGCAGATGGAATAGAAGTCAAGCCGATAAAAAGTGATGGCAGTTACAAACAACCCTCCAAAAAAAATGAAAAGAAGATGCAAGGAAGGAAACGTAGCATCGAATCGAGCAAGACTGAGTACGACGAAAAAGAACAGGCACCCAAGAGATCCAAAATGAGTTGCCCAGCTGTTCAAAAAAGTAGAAACAAAAGCAAGAATGCGAAGATGTGCAAGCCTAGAAGGATGAAACTTTAACTGAGAATGTTTGTTTCTGTCTGGCTTGTCAGTGAATGGATAGCATTTCTATTACTTAAGCACCTATATCTTCGCGTTCCATTTAACTTTGAACTTACAATAATAACCTGTAGTATAAGTACTAAGTATTTAAGACAAATATTTCGTGATATTCAACAACAAGGCGAAGAAGTAACGAGAGCTTAAATTCGCCAAACTACAACAGATAGAAGTCAATCAGCATAGAATGCACCATTCTGAACAAAGAAAGGAGTCCGAATCCGACGCCTAAACTGCCAAATTTGCCTCTACCTCATCATAACCAACAGGCTTAGGAAAAAGTTCATCGTAAATTTTTGTTCCCATGAGTGCGGTTCCAGTGAAGGTGCAGCCCATGAGGAAAAGCCAAACAGACGACCAACCAAATGTGCTTTGCAGAGGACCAACCGCAAGAAGACCGATGGATGCAGTGATGGAACCGCATCCGTTAATAAGTCCAGTGACAGTTCCAAGGGACTTGTTGTTTCCGCGAACAGATGGGTGAGATGCTAGATCGGCCGCGACAGCAGATGTAATGATGTTATTCGGTCTGCGTAAAGTGTTGAATAAAACGGTGAGAATGCATTGTCAAATTCTTGAACGTCATGATCAGGTCAACTTACCCTCCGACAAGGATTCCCATGATGGCCAACATGATAAGAAGGGGGATGGCAGTGAGCTGCTCAGACTTTTGGGAGAAGATGAAGAGGAAAAAGAAGAGAGTGGTCATGAAAGTACCGATCACTGAGGCACGACGTCCCCCAAAGAGATCAGAGACAACTCCCACGATGATACCTCCGGGCATCATTCCGACAGAGTAGAGGGAAGCAATAAGGTTTGCAGTGACCGGGTCAAAGTGTTTTCCAAGGAAGTATGGGAGCCAGAAGAAGAGCACGTAGTTGGTGAGCTTGAAGAACCCGAATGCAAAGGCGTATTGAGCAACCATAGGAATCTTCAAAGCATTCATGTAAGTGATGGGAGCCGGGCCCTCATCGACCACTTGCGCACCCTGCTCGGCTCTCTTGATGGCGAGTTTTTCCATGCGAATTCTCACTTCGGGGGTGATGATTCCCATATCGGCCGGGTCGGCAACCAATCTCATAGTCAAGAATGCCCAAGAGCAGTTGCACACGGCGGGGATGAACAAAGCCCACCAGTAAGTGGCGCCCATACCTGCAGTGGAAATGATTGATGTTATATCATTTTAAATGGTCCAAAATCGATCATGAAATATAGAGACTAGAGACGTGACTCTTACCGAGAACAATGGCAGTGCACACAGCAGCAGTGATGTCCCCCAAATATTGATGGCAAGTCCATAGGCCAAAGATGAGACCACGGTTTTCGATGGATTTCTTGTCACAGAACCAGTTGCCCATAACAGCAGTCCCTTCGAACGGAACGAATTCAATGCATCGTTTTTCAATATTGACGAAGTCACGAAAAAAGGTTCTAAAAGGAAAGAAGAGACTCACCAACAGGGCCCCCAGTCGACTGGAAAAATCCAAACAAGAAGTACACAGCAATGATGAAAAAGTTACCAAATGCGACGCTTATTCCGAGGAAGTTGTACCAGAGCGAGAAGTTGATGAGGAAAAGACTGATTCCACTTCCAAACAATCCGATAGCCAGGACGGTCGTGGGGTTGAAAGTATCACCCAATTTTCCGGAGATGATGTTACCCGCCGCATAGGTTCCCATGAAAACGGTGTCCATCTCGGAGAGAATGAGGGGGCTGTACCCTGCCTGTTTTTCGAGCTGTTGCTTAACAGTGGAGTAGCACTTGCGGGAGAAGTGGGACATAAAGTATCCTCCGAAAGTGACAAAGAAGGCCCACCTGGATGGTATCAACATTTTGACGGTGAGTTGGACGGGAGTGTATAGGGGGGAATCGTCAAAGAGGGGCGATTCTGGTGCCAATGCAACAAAGATTCGACACGGATCGTAACGTTACAACTACAACAGCGGGAAGGTAAATGTTGTCCCAGCTTCCTGTCTGGCAATGAACTGAAACATACCACCACCGCACCACGGAATTGGTCCATGGCAAATTTTATTCTTTCAATAAATGGTCAATCCATTATGAAGCATTGAGAAACCAGATCCAATCATTGAAAGGTCCAAGTCGATCGCAGTCAGGCAAGAATTTTATGTAATTATGATTAACGCACCATTGGTATCCCTTGAGCCGCCGAAGGTTTTCATCGTCATCCGACTTGTTCTTGCCCACTAAGGAGGTGGTTTCGTTTGCGTTGGGAGCCATGGTTTGGATGGGTTCTTGAGAATCAGTTATGACAATACTAATAACAATATTAATAATAATATGGGTGTTGCGCTATCTTGGGGCGTGATGTGCCGAATCACTGGAAGTCTTGGTGTATTGTACCACCGGAAGATGCTCTGCGCATCTTTCTGCAGCTGTGATATCTATGCAAGCGTCTTTGGCCACTAAGGAATCATTACATATTTGGTAGGAATCTATCTCATTTTGTATCCAGATTGTGGACAAATAATTTCCAATCACCGGCTATTTTTTTCAGTGATGATTTTTTCGCCCTTCGCCATCATTCCATCGCAATCATCAATCATCAATCATGGCCTCCTCCTCCAGAAAAGAATATTGGGTATATCATGAACGCCAAGAATCCTTGCTCTGCGGCCAACATGCTCTAAATAATCTTGTTCAAGGCAATGAATTCACTGCCGATTCCCTGGCCGAAATCGCCTCTCAGCTCGATCAAATGGAGCTCGTCTACATGCGCCAAAACGAGGACGGCAACGTCGAATCCAAAGATTACCTAAATCGACTCGCCGAAGGGAGTGGAAACGTCGATGAATATGGGAATTTTTCCATTGAGGTGTTGCGTTCGGCGCTCATGACGAGGTACGGCCTAGAGCTGCCAAACATACGTCAAGAGGGAGTTCACGACAAGATTGACACTACTGACATGGAAGGCTTCATTTGCAATCGATCTAGTCATTGGTTTGCTATTCGAAAGATTAATGGGAAATTCTGGAACCTCAATAGTACAATTGAACGACCGGAATTGATATCACATTTCAAGCTGGCGGCGGAGATGGAGGGATTACAGAGTGCGGGATATAGTGTGTTTTGTGTCATCGAGAATCTTCCTCCCCCGCGTACACACGAAGATTTGATGGATGAAAGATTGGTGAGCTCTATTTGTGGCAAAATGAAATTTCAATCTAGAATTCTTGCTGAATGATGATGAAAATTTTGAATTGTTTCTGATTGAGAGTGAAGATTTTTTCATTTACCTGATAACTGACAGCTGACTGGGCAGCTGCAATGGAACTTTTGTTTGTCAAGATCCTCAACTAATGTTCTACCTCTTTCGCAACTATTTACCACATATTTTAGCCACAATTTTGGTGGAAGGAGTCCGATCTTTTACAAGGTAAGTCAATTATCGTATACTTCCAGATAGATTAAGAACTACTTTTTGCATCGGAAAGTATCTTAACATTAATTCTTTAGGGACAACAAGTACGACGTCAAAGGTGTGTTTCCTGTTGATCTCAGTTGAATTCGGTCTGGCTAGTGATTCAGACTTGTATGCAACTTACTTTTTCTGATATTTACTGATCTTTTAGAACGAGGATCCATGGAAAGATGTTGGCTCTGGCAGACGGCTTGACGGTAAACCTAAAGCTGAATCTCGTATCAATGCTAATTTCAACGAGAGTCGCTCTATATATGAGCTATCAGAGGACGAACAAATACAAGCTGCTATTCAAGCAAGCATGCAGGTTGATGATTACAAACTCACTGCGTTGGATTCTTCTAACGAGGATTTCTCATCTGTGAATATTGGGGAAGAACCGTCTTCGGGTGCGAGGGTGCAAATTCGTTTGCCAGATGGTCAAAAGATAGTTCGCAGGTTCAATGTAGAAGATCCACTCACAGTCATTTATGCATTCGTTGCGGTAAGGAACACTTTTTCATAAGGATTTTAAAATATTACCTTACTCATGAGGAACATGACTGTGTCTTCTATCAAACCAAGCAATCGAACGCAGAGGCATTGGCTGGAAAGTCTTTCAGTCTGAAGGCCAAGTTTCCTCCACAAGATTTACTTCCGTCAATAAATGAAAGCATTTCAAGTGTCGGGCTTGCAGGAGCGGCAATCACGATGTCATGGAAGTGAGTCAAAATGTCTTTGTATTCTCATGTTACGGATTATTCTCAGGTAACATTCTTATACAGATAGTTATACGTGTACTCCCTCGAGAGAAATAAATTATTTTGATTTTAGATGATAAGAAATGTCACTCATGCGTACGCTACGATAAACCACTAACATCTTCTGACATTGTGAGATAGCGATGTATAAGTAAATTCGTTCGATTGAAATATTATGACAATCTGATCTTACTTCGTTAGCGTGCAGTGGAATAGTTGAGTGCAATCATGGATCAAACATTATGTGCGGTTAAAATGATTAATAGAGAGAGATTCTACATGTGAGTTTGAAACCGCGAAAAAACGACATCATGTGAGAGTAAATCTCTTGCGTCGGAAACTAGGAGGATCCATGTATGTGCATTGATGATTGTTGTATTGATCGCGGTTTCAACCTCAAATGTTGTCATCTTTTTCGATTTATCATTTCAATCTCCCATGTTCGACCCAATTTGCGAGTTCTACCGCCTGTGTTTGGGTGACCTCTGATTTCACAACTACTTATCTGCGTGTTAACAAATTTTGTTAGAAGACAATCATAATTTTTAATTGCAGCACATTCGATCTACATTATGCTCACAAAAACACAGTCATGGACGAGCGAATAAGAGCTACTTCCGCCAAAAGTATTGTGCTCAACTCTGAATTCTATATCACTGAGCACTGTGCGATATCTCAACTCAATTGAAGCGGCCGGAAGAAATTCAAGTTACATCCAATTCCACCTCCCTAATCAAATCTCCATCCAAGGTACGCCTCCTCCTCGGTACGAAGCGTAATCCTCCAATTGGCGTGTATTGCTGGGACCAAGGTAAGGCATTTCACTGAATAAATCGTCAGTTGTATTCAAACGAATAGGCGTTTGAGCTTCCATTCCGCTCACGGTGGCCACCACGAACGAGGGAATGGTGGCCCATTTCTCTCTCTTTCGCGCTGCTTCGCTTTGACAGGCCTCCTCTCCACTCAACTTTTGTTCTCGTAATCTGCGCAGAGTAACTTGGTAACATATATCCAACAGTCGTTCGGATGCTGGGGAAGGAGAGGAAATGTGATGGAATGTGGTGGGTTCCGTTACTTTATGGTTGGGTGCGGTGGAGGCACATTCCACGGATCGTCGGATGGCAGCTCGGAGAAATTCAGCGGGAGGAGTTTGAAATGATGCACTATTAACGGACGAATGGGGTTGCACGAGAAAGTTGGAGATGGTCCGACGTGTTCTGATTAGGGTTCGTAAATTACTTGTGGATGGTACTGCATCCAAATAATGTTGAGTTGGCATTATTGCATCTTCACTTCCATCCTCATCATCTGACGAGTGAGACTGGAGACTGGTAGGACGAAGAGAAACGATTATAACAAGATATATTTCGATCAGTCATTCTTTATTATTCGAAATGGTGTACAATGGCGGCGGCGATGGGGTTGGAACAGTTTCAGTCGACTACCTAGTGCCGATAAACAAAGCGTCGTCCTGGGCTATTTTTGTCATTCACGGCAATCGCTGCCTGTCTTAGGCCTGAAGGTTCACTGCCGATCGAAGAGAGAGAGATGGGAGGTCGATATTGACCTCGAGCCGTTGCGGCGAACTGCTGCATGAGGTGGGAACGTAAGGTGCTGGACAACAGTAGTTTATCATTCATCTTGTCGGCGTGTGAGTGGAGACGAGTAGTGCTTTGTGATTGATTTCTTGATCGAAGCATGACTGCAACCTGATATCAGATAGAAAGGTAAGTACTTATATAAGTAGTATTGGGTGCCTCCCGTACTTCATGTTATACTTTTATACTTACCATTTTCAGAAATAAAATCTGGAAAAGTATCCTTCCGGATCTGGACCCCTTTCCGAGAATGGAGACCAGTAATTTATTTATTTTCCAGATCGCGCCTCTTTTAGCTCAAAAATTGGGCGTGGACACGAACAGTCATCCATCCCCAAGAGTGTTCATCCACACATCATTTTCCAGTCATGACGAACCCTGCAGTAGCATAGCTCATCTTCAGAGCTCAATTAATTTTGCTGATTGTTGCGGTCATGTTTTCAAAATGCCCTGGCATGAGATTTGTTGGTTTCAATGAGGAGCTTGCCTTTTTAGTTCAGAACGCCTGCTCCTTGTCCTCGTGCCATGGTGGCAAGGTGTTGTTTTTATGGCGTGGATGCAGCGTTTTCTCGGGTGGATGACGTATTTTTTTGGCGCGAAAGGTTTATTCCTCTGGAATATAGAGGGGTGGTCACAACCACCCTTCCAGAAAAGGATCTGGAAATTTCATATATCAGATTTTTATTCATCTGTCTCCCTTCATTGCTTCTTATCTGTCCTCTAGCGCATCCGGCCCAACATCAATCAGCAAAATTGCCCATGCCTTGAAGGTAATTGGTCTTCTGGCCAATTGTGTGACCCATGCCATGACAGGGCTGATGCGGCAACTCGTTACACAACCTACAAAGCCTACCCACTGGCCAAAACATTGCTAAGTGGGGCAATCTTGTGTGCAATGGTATCGATTGGACCTCTAACTCCGAGATGGTTAAGGACTCACAGGTCTGTTGAGTTGATCGAGGAATGTTTGACTGAAACAGTGATTGTAATTGTCTCCGTATTTAACACCATCCCAAGAAAAGATGGCTCATGGGGGACCTGCAGATATGCATACCATCCATTTGTTGAGGGTGAGAGAACAATGTTGCAGGGATGCTGTGTCTGGTTCACCCATCACTGTAAAGATGGCAGCCAAGACCAATGCCAAAGAGACAATTCATGAGTGACGATGGTGATGAACAAAAACAATCATCAATGTACATGTATGTCTGTTGCGGCAACCAGCAACAATCGACCTGAGTCATCACATGTATCTTTGTTGATGGAATTGGCAAAAACATGTGTGTGATGTTAGTTGGAGGATTGTCTGCCCATGTGATGAGCCTGTTGTAAGCTCCAAAGGCAGAACCATCCAGGAGAGGAGAGTTTAAGAAAGCGCTGGACATCAATTCATTGGCCTGATGGAAGGGTTCTCAGCTTGACACGCTGGCCCACATTGCCAAAGACATTAGCAACGTGGAGGAAGAATATATCAAGAAAGTCAATCACCCAGTGAGACCAGGATGCATGGTGGTCACCCAAAGCACAACTTGATGTCAGTGGTGGAAAGCCAGAAATTCTCCACAGGAAACTGATTCGATGGCTGTAGATTGACATCAAGATTTGTCTTTTTGTGTCTCTGAATATCACAATGGCCTCACCCTCCAGGCTTGTAACTTTGTTCATAATGATATTGTTGAACCAAAACTTGCAGGAGGTTGTATAATGTGAGAATACCAATCCTCTTTGACCATTATTTGAGGACGCCGAAGCAATGATCGCTGGGGTCCCTATGGGCGGCTGTGTATTTGCCTGCCAAAAATGGATCTTAATTTGATTATAAAATGTCAAATATTTCTTTAGTAAAATATTTGTTGCCTGCAACTATTTCTAATTGTATAACCCCTTGCGATGTATCAATAGGATATTTGGGATAAATGCATTCTTGAAGCAGGAACAAAATGACCTCCCTACCATCAGAGCTTCGGTGCCTCCATACCTTTCACCATCAGGAGGACCAAATGCATTAGATTTACCAGCCTCAACCAAAATGTCCAACTCCATCCATTTTGGAAATGCCAAAAGAATTTTCCATCACAATCGTTCCACTTGCATCAATGGCCAACTTTGCGCCCACATCACCGGGCAAATAATGTTTTTCTTCTTCAAAAATGCGAGCTTATCATCAATTCCTGCCACTACCAACCCCATCATTGTTACCTGTTGTTGCATTGTTGTTAGACGCTGTTGCAGAGCCGTCAACAACTGTTGGGACATTCGAATCAGGTCATTTGAATCATCCCTGTTTGATTCTGAATGGCCGTACGCATTTCAGTTAATGAAACATCCATCTGATCTTAACGGTTTGAATAAAACTGTCTAGCAACTTACCCACGAAGCCCTGTCCTTATCCATAGAATTTTTGTCTTCGGCCCTCCACCCATGATGTCGTATCCACAGTAGCTGTCACCGTCACTCAAGTCATAAGTACAACAAGCGGTGTTGGATGATGTGGTTGATTTGCGTGGTTTCTTGTTCATTGTGGTGGTGACCTAAGCCATAAGGTGATGGTTATGGGTTGTTTGGAAATAAGAATTATGATTAGTTTAAGTTCTATTTCTGACAAGCACTGAGATTTGCAATCACAGTGCTGCAAAAATGGGATTGGTAGGATCACCATTGGATCCGTCATCCAAAAATGGGATTGGTAGGATCATCACTGGATCCATCATCCAAAAATGGGATTGGTAGGATTGTCATTAGATCCATCATCCAAAAATGGGATTGGTAGATGATATTTTGGGTGTTTAGATAGGAAGCTATCTACCTGTCATACACAACCGTCTGTCAGTTGATGGGCGAACCGGTAAGTATCGACAGATACATACAAGTAAGTACTAAAAAGTACATACATAGGTAAGTACTAGAAAGTACATACTTAAGTGAAAAATGGCTCATGTCAGGTGGCAGATGGCAGTGATGGTTGGATTTAACTTGCTCGTGATAGTTGGGTTTAGCATCCTTTTTCTGGTAGGCTGCATTGGCGTGTCTGTGGAAATATGAGGATGTTGTGGTGACAACAACTCCTGTGATTGCTCGGGTTCGTTGTCACCACTCAACTCGAACACGTTGTCATCATTGGGCGCAATGGTAATTGTAGTATCTTGTGTCTCAACAGTAGTTGTACCACTAGACTCTAGAGTCATGAGTGGGCCTTGAGATGCTTGCGAATGGAATCAAATTGGTAGGATTGAAGAGCGGCATCGCCAAACGTCATAGAATCCATAAGTGGCTCGGAAAATTCAACATCATTCCCCAGTCCGTTTTCAGTGGAAGTGTCATCGTCATCAGAATGTTCTTCTGAACCGGCACTAGGTAGGGTTTCGATGAAAGACGCCCCAAGATCGCTGAATGAGGAGCTTGTTTTTGTATTTAGGAACGCCAGGTCCGAGTCCTTGTCCCATGGCGGTGTTTTGTTGTTTTTATGGTGTGGAAGGTTTATACCTCTGGACTTGGAATTTTATACCTCTGGAATCTGGAGAGGTGTACACGACCACCACTCTAGATTTGTTTAAAGAACAGATCTGGACTCTTGAGTGTGTCCCGGTTAAAACAATGATTTTGACTGGAAGCTTGACGTGATGCTAATACATTAATTTTTTAATTTTAATTTTTAAATCGTAGTATTTTAGTTTTTGTTAATACTTTCTCTCCTACTTCACGCAAATATCGAATTCCCCCAACTCCAGTTGCCATCCAGCCGCAGCTGCAATCCGAGTAGAACTTGACACTACCTCTTTTTCGTGCAATTATTGATTTCTGAACAAAAGGGGAACGGGGTTCTCAAAATTGACACAAAAAATAATAGGGAGGAGTGGACATCAGAATCTTCATCTCCACCGCGTTTGTTGCCAGCTGAACTTCGAAAGAATCGAGAAGCGCTACGTGCCATTAACTCAAAAGAATATCATTACAACACGATGACACACATTATTTCTGTCGCTCTTTTCATTTCGGCTGTTTGCGTAGGCGAAGCCCGTCAATACTATTACGCGCCGCTCGGTCCATGGGGACTCGAGAGTACGGTCATCCAAGCCAAGACAATTCGAAATGAAGTTGATCAAGATAAGGTGCAATTTGCCAAAATCAGCTCCAAAAATGATGTGGAGATTATGAAAGATGAGCTTGAACAGGCTGAAGAGGCTTTTTTTAATGCCGTTGAAGATGTGGAGGAAAAGGTCATTCATGCGATTGATGACGAAGTTGAAACCCTGTTTCCTCATCACAAAAACGCAAATGATGAATAGAGTATTGACCTGACGACCTGATTGGTTAAGGTTTCAGTCCAGCCTGTTTGCTAAACGAGCCACTTTTTGAGTCTCGTTTGGGAGAATCGAGACTTCTCTAGTGGTGCACAATCAATGGACAGGACTGGTCTTGATATTCATCATTGACTACGTTTTAGACTAGCAATAATTGTTGTAGAATTCCTTCAATTAGACTCATAGAATAGTGATTATCACTAGCTCTCAACTTCACACTTGGAAGGATTAAACAGTTAGACTTCAACATTGACACACTCCGCAGATTTGTCGATTCGCTTGAGAACCCCAGCAGTGACCTTTCCGGGTCCGAGTTCCATAGCTCTTTCAAACCCGTGAGCCAACATACTCTCCATGCTATCCTCCCAACGTACTGGACTTGTCACCTGCTTCGCAAGAAGCCTCTTGATTGTGCTAGGATCAGAATGAGGTTTGGCATCGACATTGCTAATGACGGGAATTCTTGGTCGCTGAATTTCGATACCCGCGAGAACTTCCTCTAACGACTGGACAGCAGGAGCCATGAAAGAAGTGTGGAATGCCCCAGCAACGGCAAGCTTCACCGTCATTCGAGCTCCAAAGTCAGGCTTTGCGATTTCTGCCACAGTATCACATGCTTTCGTGTGTCCAGAGACAGCGTAGTTCCCATTACACAAAAGATTTGCAATTTGAATCAGTTCACCAGATTTCTCAGAAGCAACCTTGCACAGCTCTGTTGTCTTGTCTTTGTCCAATCCAATTACAGAAACCATGCCGCTGTCAACTGAGTCGGACGCAGCCTGCATGGCTTCTCCGCGAGCTTTTGTTACCTTAACGCCATCAGCAAAAGAGATGGCACCAGAAAAGCATAGCGCAGAGTATTCACCAAGACTCAAACCCATCGCACAAGTGGCAGCATCAACAGCCTCCTGACCTTGTTCCTGACGAAGTTTCTCGACCGCTGCCATACTGGCGACAAAGATTGCAGGTTGAGAAACGACAGTAGAATCGAGCTTTTCTTTGGGGCCATCGGTGCATATTTCCAACAAATCGTATCCGAGAATTTCTGAAGCTTCATCGAAGAGGGCTTTTGCCGCAGGAACAGTCTTACATACATCTGCGCACATTCCAACAAATTGAGCCCCTTGACCGGGGAACATAAACGAAACCTAATAGAACGCAGTTTGATGATGAACGAATATTTTTTGGTCTTTATAGCATAGACTGAGTTCAGAGCACATCATGACCCTGATCGTTGTTACATGATGAGTTCAGATCGGGAGAAGCAAACGAACACACCTTTGAGGAAAAGTCTGCGAAATCATCATCAGTTCCCATTTTCAAACTCGTCATAGAACTAGCTGCAGCACGGCGAATAACCGCCGAGGATGCCGGCGTAAATGCCGCTGTATATCTGAGAGCTGATAGCGTGAGGGCGCTGATCATGAAAGATGCCATTGTGATGTAGATGAGGTAAATTCAGGTGGTTCGACGACGAAATAATATATTATTAAGCGTAGGTATTGTCGATTGAGTGTCTGCTTTCTGTCATCACTTTCCACATTATATCATTATTTTTGACACAGCATGTGCATGGAGAACGATGGGTGGTGTATACCACTGAACGCGTATTTGCCGAGGGGCGGATCCAGCAAAGATATCATAGTAATGATTCCCATGTGAATTTTCAATGAATCTTTTCGAGGCAAAAATGATCCGTTAACGCATACGTCAGCGATGCCGTTGCTGCCAACATTTCGAGGAGAAGATAAAGAGTTCTCTCTCTAGTGTCTATGCGCCAAGCGATAGGATTACGTTAAAGGATTACGTAATCCTTTA
>JALLPF010000744.1:0-11499 GCA_036939455.1 Cyclotella distinguenda | reverse complement strand
CTGTTCCTCCGAGTTGTTTGCCGTAGAGGGGGATGCCAGTTGCAGTGTCCGGAACGCCTATGGCATCGTAGATGTTGACGAATGTGGTGATATCGTCCACTTGACCGTTATCAGAAGTATCAATATCGGTCTGACTAGTGGTTCCGGTGAACTCCTCCATGAGAACCAAAGTGAAGGATGGATTTTCGAGGTCGGGGATGTTGGCAACGAAAAGACCATTGATATCGAAGGTTCCTGAGAATTGAGTAGCCCTTTTAACGAGCCCTTGAGTAGTGCCCTTGTCACTCTCAACGCTGACAAGGCATCCCGAAAAGGAAGACAAATTTCCTTTGTCAGCATCAGCACAAAGAATCTCGACTTGTTGGGTCATCGGATCGGTGCCAGGTGGATTGGGTTCAAACTCGTTGATCCTGGGTTTGGTACAGGCGTTCGCTGCCTGTAGGGAGCGTGCAGTAACTTCGGCTGCATCAACAATACGTGAGTAGAATGAAGTCATTACGGCGAGGCCGTAGTAGCCTGCCAGAGGGGTAGAAAACTTCATCGTCCGATTGTTGTGGAGACGGGAGACGAGAGTTTCGACCGGAGATGAAAAAGTGAGACAGAAACATAAGTAGTATCTTGAATCTCTGTATCTTTGATATTCGATGAATCTAATTTTTTGTTTACTTTACAGTCACGCAGGAGACGGTGCCTTCATGGTGGGCGGAGTAGTCTTTCTTCTTCTTTAGGAGATCGTAAGTAAAGCCCGATACTATACTATACTTACTTACTTTACAATTTCAAAAAAATTACATCCCGGGTTCGTTTTTGACGTCAAGTTGTACGATAGGTGTCCGCAAAGGTCAATGTTCGAGGGCCGCTCAATCGAGCACACACGTACACCGTGCCAACGATGCCGCCCTCCTCCCGATTTCAAAGAACATTGACGGACTTACAATCAACGGAGCTCGAAGTCCTCACCCTCCTCCACCGCTCCACCAACGGCGACGGCTGGTCCGTCTCGACCTCGTGGCTCTCCTCCGCCGAGGCAGCCCCATCGCACTGCTCCTGGTTCGGAATAACATGCACCTCCTCGGGAAACGTCGAGACGATCGAACTCAGCGGCAACAATTTACGAGGAGGAGTTCCCCTGCGTGCCTTGGTTCGCATGCCATTCATAAAGGTGTTGAAATTGGATGGAAACGACGTGGATACCGCCATCTCGCTGGAGGGAGTCGACGCGACTCTATGGGAGGGGACTATCTTCGATTCATCCTCAGATTCAGTGGCTTCCTCTCTCGAATACCTCGATATAAGCCATACATCCCTTTTGACCTCCTCCCTCTCATCTCTATTGACCTCCTACCTCATCCACCCCGATGGGCCATCATCCTCAGATACCGTTTCCATCATGTATCCCTATCTAAACGATTTGTATATTACAGACTGTTCAATTTCGGCCTTTCCCACCTCCAACGATTGGGATGCCTTCCCATCCCTCGAGCGATTGGTCGCCAATGACAATGGTATGAGAGGGACGATACCCCGCCATTTTGCCATGGCCAATTTACGTGTCTTCAGTGCCGACAATAATAATTTAAGTGGAAGTCTGGATGGTCTCGGGGAACTGGAGAAGCTTCGTCATGTCAGTTTACGAGGAAATTCATTTAATGGGATCATTCCCGAGAGATTGACTTGCGCAACGAATATGGGACCCAAGTCGTTGGAGATTTTGGATCTGAGTCATCAGAGATTGCCGGACTGGAGCAGCAATAACAGTACCGCGGGGTTGACTGGAAAATTACCATCGTTTTCTCAATGCGAGTATTTACGTCGTTTGGATCTTAGCCGTAATCATCTCTCGGGATCGATACCGCCCGAATTTCTGAAAAATATCGACCCCTTGGTGATCGAGGGAGTCATGTTGAACTCCAATCAGATTACGGGGACACTCCCATCAATTTTGGCGCGTTTTGATGTTGATGCTGTCAGTATTCAAGACAATAAAATAACGGGGGTGGAGACAGAACTGTGTAACGAGGGGAGGAGCGGGGCCGTGGCAGCGTTTGGATGCGATGCCATTCTTTGTCGGCCTGGTACCTATCATCCTGGGAGCGGGAGGCAGGAGGAGGCGGGCGAGGGGTGTAAACCGTGTGTAGAAAGGGAGTATTGGGGTGGTATTTCGTGCGATGGGGAATCGTCGGATTCCTCGATGGGGCCTACGTTGCCATCGTTGACGGTCGTTGGACTGCCAAAAAGCCAGGTAGAGCAAAAGGCTATCCTCATGCAACTTTTTGAATCCACTGATGGTCACGAATGGACAAATAGTTATGGGTGGAATGGTGATGAGACAGTGACGATATGCGATTGGTATGGTGTCATTTGTTCTTTGGGAACATCTAATGTGGAGGTTTTGGATTTAAGCTCCAACAATCTACGTGGCCGTGCAACTACGTCAATATTCCATCTGTCAACGTTGAAATCATTGATACTGAGAGATAATGACATCCTATCATCTTCTGCGGCTGATTTTTTCGCTGATATAGGTCGTGCTACCGTTCTCGAGCACTTAGACTTGGGCTCTACTGGTCTTTCATCTGTATCTGGGATTACAAGTGCGCAGGACAGTCTGGAGGAACTTCACTTGGATTCAAACCCGTTTGATAGCTCAACTATTCCCAATGAGATTTTTCTGTTGAAAAAATTGAGAACCCTCACTATCGATGATTGTGATCTATCGGGCGTGATTGAATCCTCGATATATCTGTTGAGCAAGTTAGTTGTGTTTTCTGCGTCAAACAACAACTTACACGGGAGTCTTCCTCCCGAAATATCCCACCTGGAATCGCTGTCGACCCTGACACTGCAAAACAATAAGTTTTTTGGGACGATTCCATCCTCGTATAATTTAATGGAAAGCCTGACTACCGTTGATTTTTCGGGACAAAGACGCGATGGGAATCCCGGTCTTGAGGGACCGTTGAGAGAGTTTGCTGAGATGCCCTATTTGACTCGTCTGGACTTGAGCGCCAACTCCTTGACCGGACCAGTACCTGGTTTCTTCCTGGCGGCCGTAGATCCAGAATCGTTCGAATTTGTAGATTTATCAGATAACCGCCTGGTATCATTTCCAATCGGACTAGCGCCCATTGTCTCTAAGGTTTATTTGCAACAAAACCAAATCTCGAGCATCCAAGATATTTGTAACTTTCAAACAAAACAGTCCGATTCAGAGTTTCGAGGTTGTGATGAAATTCTATGTGCTCCAGGCACATACAACGCAATTGGTAGGTCACGATCCCAAGAAGACGAGTGCTCGGTATGTGACGTATCTGAAAGTGCTCGATATTTCGGGAGTGTTGCTTGCGATGAAATTACAGTATTGACTGCACAAGATGCTTTAGAATTGATTTTCTCAACTTGCAAAGGTCCTGATTGGATCTCCCGCAAGAATTGGATGTCAGATAGCGTTCCAGTCTGTCAATGGGAGGGTATAACATGTTCAGAGACTGGTAGCATTACCGACATATCGCTGAGATCTGTGAGTTGAACCGCCACACTTTCCTGTACTTTGGTAATCATGCTGTTGTGGTGAACTCTAGTTTTTCCTCTTTTTTCTAGAACGGTTTGTCGGGGATGTTCCCATCGAAAGAAGTCTTCAGAGTTCTCCCTTCGTTGAATAGTCTAGCCCTGGTAGGAAGATAATCCAGAAGGATCTTCTCTGTACCAAATTCATTTTTCATCTTTTCATCTTTTTCCGTTGTGATTAACCCGCAGGAAGGGAATTATATCAACTTTGATTTTTCACTTATTGAAGGGTCTCCATCATTGGCAGGGCTCGATCTCACAAACACGAACATACAATCTTTAACCGCCGTAGATAAGTTGCTTAGATTGTCCGAGTTCTATGCAAGTTCGAATAACTTAAGAGGTAGCTTTCCGCAAGAGCTGCTCAAACTGAGCTATTTAGAACGCCTTGATCTATCATTCAATGGCTTCGATGGAACCCTGCCAGACGAAATTGGGTATGCACTGCGACGGCTCGAGCTGCTTGCATTGCATCATAACTCTCTATCGGGGGGATTACCATCATCACTTGGAGAAATGACCTCTCTGCGTTACTTACAAATGGAGTCTAACCAGTTTACAGGCACTCTACCTGTTAAACTAACGGCGTTGTCTCAGCTTGTGGCACTCGATCTGTCAGACCAGACCAGCCTCGGCGGCGGCCTATCGGGCTCTCTGCCTAGTTTTTCGACACTTGCTCTCAAAACGTTGGATCTAAGTGACAATAAACTACAGTCGACTGTTCCGTCGGATTTCCTTGCGAGCGTAGACACAAACGACTACGATCGGCTCGATCTTTCGTCTAACTTGTTGGAAGGAGAATTGCCTGGATCACTTAATCGTTTCCCTTTGTCAAACATGATTGACTTCTCGGACAATCACATCACTGGTATTGCTTGTGAGTATTGATTTTGCATGACAGCTTCAAACAAAGCGCTGGCGATGCTTTTTCTAACTCTTTACTTCAATATCAATAATAATCATCTACCGTAGCTGATTTGTGTAAAGACGATTGTGCGATGGTCTTGTGCGCCCCAACCACCTACAGCAAGTTAGGACGGCAACAATCAGAAAGCGAATTCTGCCAGCATTGTCCACGTGCCATATATTGGGGAGCCACGACCTGCCCTGGATTGACGCCGACAAAACAGCCTATCTCTCTGTCAGAGGGCGCCATAAGCGCTGGCTTAAGCCTTTCAGAAACCGAAGCAGATCAATTACAGTCGATATATGAAAGCTGTGAAGGCGACAGATGGTTCCACAGTGACAATTGGATGAGCTCCGAAAGCCTGTGCAGTTGGTATGGAGTCACTTGCAATGAGGCTGGTTCTGTAGAATCTATTGTACTCAGTGCCAATAATCTCCTAGGGGCATTTCCTTCAAACACATTCCTCCTTCCAAATCTGAAGACGCTGTGAGTTGATGCCATCCTTGCTACTATCCATTCTTCCCCCCATATTCCATAATTCAATTTCCGTTGCCAAACTACCTGTTCAGAGCCTTAGATTCCAATGATTTGGAGTTCAATTTCTCATCTATCAAATATTCAAACGAGCTAGCGAATTTAGACTTGAGCAACACTGGATTATTCTCGCTCGATGGCATTCAAAATGCACCAAAATTATTATCAATTGATATTTCAAGAAATGACTTCATGGGAAGTGTCCCGTTAGAGGTCTTCCAGATCATGACACTGCAACAACTTTTTATTGGGTCGAATGAATTTCAATCCTCAATCCCTTCAAGTATCGGAGATCTGAAGGGTCTCAAATTATTCTCATGTTCCTCGAGCAATTTGTCAGGATTGATTCCGAAGTCTTTCGGCAACCTTAAAGAGCTCGTCCATTTGAATCTTGAAGATAACCATCTCTCCGGTACCCTTCCGATTGAGCTCGAATCCCTCGAAAGCCTCACATTTCTTGATCTCTCTGGCCAATCTCTGCAGGGTCCGCTGCTATCATTCAAATCTCTTCGTAATCTACGACGATTGGATATGAGTAGGAACTCGTTTAGTGGCACCATCCCCGACGACTTTTTGGGTGGCGTAAATCCACTATTTTTCGACTACGTGGATCTAAGTGAAAACTACCTCACTGGAGAAGTGCCATCCATTCTCTCGCACTTTGACACAATATATCTGCAAGATAACCAGTTTTCAGCCATCGATTCAGAGCTATGCGACAAATCTAGAGGAGGAGTGTTCAGACAATTCGGTTGCGATGCCATATTATGTCCCCCCGGAACGTTCAGCATAATCGGAAGGCAAGACTCAGAAGTGCACCAATGCGAGGAATGCATGGACTCGCCATACTTCGGGGCAACGTCATGCAATGGTACATTGACTGCGAACGCCCCTGCAGAAACTTTGGAGTTGCTTCCGTCAGATGTTGCCCATGAGATACAAGCGCTATCAATATTCTACCATGAATGTGCGGGGTAAGCACTCTCGTATTTAACTTGCATAAAACATGTGTTGATGCAATCACGGAGTTTAATTTTGTGTGAACGTCGTCCTTCAATTGACACGATACATCTAGGGATTATTGGAACGACAATACTCATTGGATGGACAACCGTCTGAGTTACTGTCATTGGAGTGGTATTGAATGCCACAATGGAACTAGATCTGTTAAATCAATATCTATCGGATCCAACAACGTTCGAGGGACGCCTCCCCAAGAACTGTTTCAGCTCCTTCCTAACCTTAATGGGTTGACATTGAACTCAAACCCACTCGATTCGTTCAATTTTCACTGGCTTGAAGACGCCAAACGTCTCACGGATCTAAACTTGGACGCCACGAGATTAGTATCCATCGATGGCATAGAGAGCTCGCCTTCTCTGAGGCGTTTGAGTTTACGAAGTAACAGCTTATCTGGCCCATTCCCTGCAAAATTGTTCGACGTTAAGACTCTCAGATCTCTGATCATCGGTCATAATGATTTCAGTAAGTGAACTTAATTGAGATGTTGATGGAATTGAGATCAGTGAAAGTGTCAAGTTCTCATCGAGCTTTTAAAACATGCCACAACAGCTGGTCAGATTCCAACAAACTTCGAGAGACTGTCTTATCTTGAAACGCTTATCTTGAACGACAACAAATTCGAAGGACAGTTGAATGAATTGTCATTCCCTCGCACAATCAAATTACTCGACCTTTCCCACAATTTGCTGACTGGCAACATCCCAGCTGATTTTCTTGAGAATATCCCATCATCGGTACATCTCAATCTTGACTTATCAGACAATCTGATAACATCAATTAACCAATCCGTTTGCTCCAAGCCCAATTGGAACCATGGTGATGTTGGAAAGTATGGATGCAATGCAATACTATGCCCAAGTGAGTATTATTCTAGCAATGGCCGGCACAGTTCTCTCGGTGAATGTATCTATTGTCCCTCCTCGTCATACTTTGGATCAACCGAATGTCCAGAACACAGAGGTCCCGGTGCAAAACTCTGGGCTCCTCTCGTTTTAGGCATTGCAATAGCTCTTGGCTTGCTTCTGGTTGCTGTTAAAAGAAAAGGGCAGTCTCGTCAAGAGTTTCAGGCATTGCAAGACACGGCGGCACTGGAGCCCAATGACGATGCATGCATCACCTAAAATGATCGTCTTGTGGGGCGCTGTTGTGAGATATAAAGAGTGGATCGTGTTGAATGGAAAATGATGTCTACTAATTTTGAAATGAAATCGTAAATTAGTTTTCATCAACAGAAAAACTCTTTTCATATGTCAGTCTACTGAGCCCAGGCTAACATTGATGATGAAGCTGTTGGAGAGAACGTTGATTTTATTTCGTAATGGAATTTACCGACCATCTGCGCTAATTTCTGGATTCGATAATATTGACCACAAAACTTTCGCTATAAAATGCTGCAAGTCTTTGCTACAAGTGCATATTTCAACGGTATCGGAATTGAACCTGGAACAAGAGAACTTAGCCTCTGTCTCGACTAGGTTTCGACATTCGTTGATCCCCAGATTTGTTTTGGTCAAGAAATTTAGCTCAGTAAGAATCGAGCCGAAATTGATTCACTTTCTCGAGCAGAGTGGGGTGGAGTTTGAGACGAAAAATCAACAAGTTGGAGAGTGTGCGTATCGGCCTGACGGAGTTATTAAATCGGGTCAAGGACATAATATTGTGATTGAAATTGACGAGAATTGTCACTCGGCTTCTAGTTACGATCCTTCAGAGGAAGTGAGTAGGATGAGAGAGATAGAAAGTGCGCTTGGAGCACCGACGGTCTTTATTCGCATCAACACTGAGAAAACAGAATACATTCATGAGATGTCTTTGAAACCAGCAATTCTGTTGCAAAGGATTCGACAGACTGAGGAAGCTTTTCAATCGGACTCAGGGAAGAAGTCAAAGGTATTGTACTTAAACTACAAACATGACCACAAGCACATTCGTGCAGCAAAGGAAGAATTAAAGGGCTGGGAAATCGTGGAATTAAACCCACTTCCGAAATAGCCTGTGTTTTCGAGGGAGCAATCATGTGATTTCGATTACAATGCGCTGACCTTGTCGGAATCATTCCAAGTTCGTGGCTCTCTCTAGAGAGTATTCTTCTGCTCTACCAAACATATTCGTTTCGGGAGATCTATAAAATTGAAAGTTTTGTAAATAAACCGATAATGCAGATTTTTTTTTACGCTTAAACAATAACCATCCTGGCCGTAATATGTAGACACAATATTTCCTGTGCCAGACACTTTCGTAATTTTTCGTTCCTAAATTAATTTGAATTGAGCGTCGAGCGTGGTTAACGTGTGCCGCCAGTTGATGAACGCAACGCCACCACGTGCCGCGCGGCCGGTCCGACCCGCCGGNTTTCGTAATTTTTCCTTTCTAAATTAATTTGAATTGAGCGTCGAGCGTGGATAACGTGTGCGGTCAGTTGATGAACGCACACGCCACCACGTGTCGCGGCCAGTTCTCGCCGGCCCCCGCCGGCTGCCTATTGTCCACGGAGCGTCATCAGCTGCCACCCGTTTTGCTGGGGCCCATGCTTACCGTTAGTTTCATTCCGTCCATGGAGCGTCGTCATCCAAAGGCGTGGCGCCGTCACGCTTCCACCCGCTTTGCCACTGCTGGTGCCCCCAGCTTTGCCCCAGACGTCAATACATTTGTTTAATAAAAATGTTTGTTTAATAAATATATTTATTTAATAAATTGAAACATTCAATAAAACGATGCTAAATAAACATAGTTTTAACAAAACATATCTTTTTTTAAATTAGCGCCAGCCGCTCGGTATTTTTTCTATAAAGGTACTACGCCGTTTCTTAACATGCAACCGTATTAATTCCGTCATGATGTGATCTCAGATACCTCTGTATCTATCGTACTCGTGCTGCTTGTACCATCACAGACGTACGCGCCGAATCATTCGAGTACAAGCCCTAATTATATTTTACATTACCAATAATGTTTTATACCATTCGTAGAAAAACATAAGGAAATAATGATTGACATGGGAATCTTTAAAACTTTTAAAGGTATCTAAGATGTGAGAAATCCGCGCTAATATATTCGTATACTAGCACTAGTTAAAGTGATTATTACCTATAACAGTTATAACCATTACCGAAAATTCTCCAAAGCGATATCACGTATAAATTCAAAAACAATTATTAATCAAAAAGTTACAATGGTCAAAATTATGTCTCATAATTTTTCACAAATTCATTCATCCGATAACAATCACCGCCCACCGACAATGTCCACTCCAAATCCGTATTTCCGCCCCCCCCCGGGTACATCCATTATCCTCCCCCAGGCCATGTCCTGTTCTACTCCTTGCATATCAGGAAGTAACGATGATTGTCCATCTGGTCAGAGCTGTTGGGCGGAGGTTGAATGCTTATGGGAAGATAGTTCTCCAGAATCTGAAACTCAGATAACATCATCGGTGGCTTCATTTTCGTCCGCGTCTGCGGACGATGGATCTGATTCACAAGAGCTTGTTACTATTGTGCAAGCAGAAACTAGTAGCTCGGAATGGAGCCAGTTCAGTGAAGTTGACATGCCAGATGAAGAGAACGAGACCCAAGACCTCGACACATTATCTGAATCTGAAAGCGTATCTGTGGAGTCTACACCCGTACAGTCTGAGCAGCCTGTGTCGTCAGAGACTACCAGCTCAGAATGGAGTATGTACAGTGAAGTCACTATGTCGGACAATGAAGAACCTGAGTCTCAAAATCAAAAGCCCTCTGAATCTGAAACCAGTCTCGTTGAATCTGACACACTAGCCGAAAGTTCACCAGCCAAGAGTGAGCCTGCGGAGAGTAAACCCGAGAGTGAACCTGCTGAGAGTGAACCTGCTGAAAGGGAATCTGCCGAGAGTGAATCTGTCGAGAGTGTACCTGCTGAGAGTGAACCTGCCGAGAGTGAACCTGCCGAGAGTGAACCTGCCAAGAAATCCTTTTGGTGAACCCGAAAATGAGCCTACCGAGAGTTTAACATCAGAGCAGGCCGCTTCCATGACTACCCCTGAAGAATTGGCACCTGGGTGGAATCCGTCTTAGACACTACCACCGTTGAAGAATCCGGACCTGACAAGTCTGGGCCGTTTGAAAATCCTTTTGGTGAACCCGATGATACAGATCCATTATCGACCCTGGATTCATCACCTCAAACAGGGCTCCAAGCCAAGCATATCCGAATGACAGTGTATGGATTGCCTCATTTGAGCTCCGAACATGTCACAGTATGGGAATCCCTCACCGAGAGTTATTTCGAGAGCTTCTATAATGATTTCGCAGAGTCGTCTTCGGATGATACCAGGACATCAGTTTCTGATGTTGATACAATCTACGAGGTCACGGACCTAAGTCTCTCATCAGCTCGCCGTGGGTTGCGCAGTCAGAGGAAAATGTCCGAATCGCCTCCCTATCTTTTTGAATACACTCAGACTACAAGATACACGACTGATCAAGACATCAATTATGCTGAAGTACTTCAGCATCCCTTCGGGGACCCGGTTAAGCGTGATGATTATGTACAATTCCTCAAGAATGCAAATACTGATCTGTTTGGTGAATTGAATTCTGTGTCTGCGGTGTTCCTTCCTCAAAATCTAGAGACTTCAGCGGCTCCTCAGAGTCTTGACCTGAGCACCCCTGGTACCCAAGATGCGGTTGTTTATTACGACCCCAAATTTGCATCATTTTATTGTCTCAACAGCCAAGAAGAGTGTCCTTGAGGAGTTTGTACAGATAGGGATTTGTGTGTTTTAGTATTCTATGGTGATCCTATCCCTATGGGACCTTATGTTGATCATGCTTCCGACTCTCAGTCTATGTCAGATGTCATAACATCACTATCGAGTGGAGGAGCATCCCAGACTCAGCAGCAAATGTCACCGAGCGGTCAATCCAGCAACTCATCTGCCACTGAAACGTACAATTCCAGCCCTCCGAATAGCAGTGTCTCATCAAGTCATCCCAATGATTCGTCCACTCTGGACAACAATGCAGTGAACCCTATTCCCAGTGACTCTCTCACCAGCTTCCCAGCGGAAACTAGTGGCCCATCGTCTAGCAATGAAGATTCTACATCTGACAGCTTTGACAATTCGCTCTCATACAACAATGCGAAATTTGGGCCCACTCAAGTAAAAGGAGAAATGACTCTCACAGGGTTGAAAATGATCAAGGTTGATAATATCTTCGAATGGCAGTATCTGACTGCAATGTATGAACAAAACTTCTACAATTGTGATACTTCAACCAACGACTACGTCAAGGATAGTGTTTCTAATTTTGCTACAAACATTGAAATGAAAGAAATCGTATGTGGTAAGCGCTGCAAGGTTGTGAAATCAAAGGTGACAAAGACGGAGCGTATCAGCAAGCAGAGAAAACTTTAAGGTCAGTTTTGTTTTTATCATGACCATATTTACCGATCGTGCAACTCGGTGTGCAACAACTAACCCTAAGCCT
>JALLPF010000730.1:0-13020 GCA_036939455.1 Cyclotella distinguenda | reverse complement strand
GCAGAGCTCGATGTACGCTAACATCTCCTCCTTTTTGCTCCCAGGGATTTTGTCTCAGTTGACATGGCTGTCGTGGTTCGGGCAGTCGATGAAGCAAAATCCACGAATGTGGTGACGAACACACATAGGGCCGGTCGTCCAAAGTGGGCGTTCGAGAACGTGAGTATTCTTGAAAACTACGTCCCATTCTTCCCCCTCCATCATTTTGACATCGTCGTCCTGATCGTTGTTGTTCTCAGTGCGTTCAGAGGCCGGTAGTCTGATAGAGGCGGGTGGTTGGTCGGGTTTGGGATTTCGTGGAGTAGTTGTCCGCGGAGCTGTGCGTTTTCTTGGGTTCGGTGGTTCACGGTTCTGTTTTCTGTTGTCGATTTTGTTGACGAGTTTTTCGTGGAAGATGGTGCCCGCTTGCTCGGTTTCGTACCTGAAGGTGGAAGATAAGTGCTGAGAGAAAGAGCCATCGATGATGCTCTCAAAGTTCATCAATTCCTTTTGAATTCCGTCAGCGTCGGTGGCGTCTTTGCAGGTCCAAAAGAAACGCTGAAAACGGAAGTCAATTTTGTAGAAGATACGTGCGATGAACGTTTTGTCCCAGCTGATTTTCATGTCAAAGTGGTCAGCGTTTAGTTCCACTTTGCGGAGGTGTTCTTTGGCGCATTTCGCCGTGACACTTTTGGGTCCAAACCAAATCTGGCAAGCTCCCACGAACAGCTCGAGTTGTTTTACCATGGCGTGGTAAGTTGTGACAACTCGAACTGTTTGTTTTGGGGAGATCTTGATTTCTTCATTGTCTTGCTTTCACCTTTTTTTGATGCCAGGTGTAGCAGGAGGGCGCGGGTGTCGGCTTCGCTGTCGATTGCTTTTCTCTCGTAGTGGGTGAAAATGGAGAAGTTGCTGGGGGTACGACGGTTATTCCAAAGGAAGTATCCATGGAAGAGCGCAACAATCAACCCGTGGGAGAAGGTTGCGGTGGTGAGCCCGAGTGCGTTAAATTGGCTCTTGTATTCTTCGTCGGCTGATCCGACGTTTTCTGATGCGAAAATGCGTTTTGCGGAAGGTGAGATGTCTGGACGTCATCGGAGAAAGTGCAAGCGCCCATTCGTAGAATGTTGGTTTTGTTTGTGTGGAAGGAGGAAGTTTTATCCTTTTTCTCTGTCTCGGCTTTGCGTTTTATTTCGAGGCGTTCTTGTAGGATGGAGTTGCTGGTGTCGTTTTGTTCTGCTTGGCGGGCCATGTGGGCGGTGAGTTTCCAAGAGTGCTGGTTCGGTGGTGAAGAGAGGAGGGAGGGTGGTTGGTGTCGTTGCTAAGGCTGGGAATGTGGAAGGTAGCGGGTTTTGGTAGTGGTTCTGCTGGATGATGCAAGAGGAATGGCGGGTTGTGGAGTGTTTCGATGCATCAATGTCATCATTTCCGATGCGGAGGTGGGTCGTTTGGACTTTGGAGGTCATAACGCCCCAAATCCACTGTAAAAGTGGGCCAATGGTTTCGAGTGCTTTGGTGTTCGCAAATTCGTTGTCGTTGTTGTGTTCGGTGTCAAATGAGGAAGCCGCAGAAATAACTGCAAGGAAAATGGCCCCAGGGTCCGTCGTTTTCGCATGCATGATCGTGTTTGCGATGAATGGAGGGATAGTTATGGCCCCCGCTCCATTGTACGTGTTGTTGAGAGAGGCGGTGGTAGTGGCAATGTTTTCACGGGCTGTTATGGATAGGAGTTCGGCCGTGGAGGGGCAAGCGAAGGTGGCATCGTCTGTGATGGTGTCGTGATCTAGGATGAAGCTGGATGTTGTGTGCCCTCCGCCGACTAAAGTGATCAGTTTGTTGGCGGGGCGGAATTTCGTGCCGCCAAGGTTGATGGAATTGTGGCAAAGGGTAATTTCGGTCTTGTGGCTGCTAACCAAGAATATGTTTTCGTGGCAATCAGTGAGGTTTCTGATGCGATCGGAGGTTGATGTTGCGGTGGTCATCGAATTTATAAATTCGGTCATATGTCATATGTTTGTTGCCAATGACGTTCGAACCGAGGTCCTGTGACCAATCGAGCCAGGTGTGGTAAAGATTCATGGTGATAGATAATCTTTTAAAAAAATATTATGTTAACTATTTCAAGCTACTGCGATGAGGTTGGGAGTAGGCTTGGATCCCGCAAATTGGTACAACATAATTCGTTTGAGTTGAGTTGTGGCAATTTTGTTCGCTCGATCATTGTTGTGTCGTTTCAACGGCCTGAGTTCTACCAGGAGCCATCACAATTCGGTACCTGTGTGGCCCTCGAACCCGTCCGTCACTCCTCGGGATCTCACATTTTTATTTCCGTGAATCTCGCTACTCTCCTCTCTCTTCCTCACGGCAAACATCTCCCAGCTGAGCAGGTCTACATACAGGAGTTACCTACATACCGTGAAAGGCAGGACACAAGAAATACCACCTACTTATAATATGCAACCCCAGACTTAATTGTGCTGTCTTATCTCCACGAGACGATGAACAATTTCCGTGCCAAAAATCGTGTCATTGCACTATTCATTTGAATTCTAAAGATGCCTAGGGCGTGGATGCGTAATGGCAAGAGCTTCCTTTGCCACAAGAGGTACAGTGTCCACCGAAGCACCTGATTTTGGCAGGTATCCACGAAAAATGTGATTATAAATAAACCTTTGGATGAAGACAGGGTGGAAAGGTAATCGTCTTATTAATTGCTTATAACTAGCAAATCATCTGGTAGTGACAGTAATAAATGTTTGTTTACGACAAGATATAATTACTGACTTCGTTTGTTGCTGCGATTGCTAAAGGGCCACCAACAAAACTATCTACAATTCGAATGTCAGCGAATCAACGAAACAATCCACAATTCTAATGTTGTTTCGGTTCATTCGTCTCTGGCATGTCAGCACTTTCCTCTTCCCATGTCCTGTATTCTGTTGATCCCTGAATGGTATGATTCTCTACTATACCTCGGAAATCCCGTAAATAATGGTACTGTGTAAGTAGAAGATAGATAGCGTGGTACTGTCAGCGACGTCTGAGCTACCCTTGTCTTCTACTTATACCTGTAAGTAGTTAGAGGTATGCAGAAGGATGATGGTAAGCACACGAGAGCGAGAGAGGATTCAAGTTGTTAGTAAGTATAAGTAGTAAGTATAAGTACTATGCGGAATCATATCATCATTTTTCTTCTTCTTGCCCTTAGCATCTCCAATCCAATCCTCATGCAAGCGAGCAACAACAACCTCGACGAGGCCAAAGTGGCGTACGCATTCATCGATCAATCATCGGGCGTTAAGCAGAATTTGACACCCGAAAATAAGGATGATTCAATCTACTCAATTGGCCTTCCCTCCAGCGAAGAAAGCGGCGTTGAGCTCACCACCCTGGAAGCGTGGTACGAATATTATGCTATTAGGAATCCATCTCGAGCATATTTGGAGTCTCTCAAGATGGAAAAAGAATTTAGCCAAATGGAGCAGATGCGAAGGCAGCCATCTGTCCAAGGGGGGTGGTTTCGTCGTTTATTCCGTAGAGGTGGTACAGCGTTGGATTACAATGGCGACGTGGCATCCGAGCCTAAAGACGGTGTCACAAACAATAAAGACGACGAGAATGAGTACTGTGAAAGTGATAACAGTGGATCAAGTCTAGATGGTAGCTGCACCCGTCGATTGGATCGCAGTGCCATTAATCATGAGGCTCTCTCATTTCATCGATTTCATTTGGCTTCCGAACGTCGTGCCTTGGTCTCTGATTTCAAACGTCCAGCTGAATTCTCGCGAGAAAATCAACAAAAATCAGGCTGCCGTGTGGTGTTGCCTGTGAGAACCAGTGTCGGTTGGGATGACAACGACGTAGTTTCGGATATGACAGAAGGTGGAAAGGAACATACGCATCTTTGTGTGATTGGATTTGGACAGATTGCAGAATTACCACCACTATCTATACCTCCAAATGAACAGGAAGGTCAAGCCGATGAGAGTGGCAGAGTTGGACGTGAAATACTAGCAGCAAATATACTGATTACTTCGGATCGGACCGACCTGCTGGATTTTACAACCAAAATGGACGAGAATGGTCGTAAACTGCTTTACGATTTCAGGCACTGTCGTGCCGCAAGCATCGGTCCAGATTGTCTAATCGTATCGTGGGGGCTTGGTGGTGATGGAACAGTTTCGTTCTATCGAAGACAGGAACACACTGATAAAGCGACAAGCAAACGTAGTAGAAATCAAGTCGTAGGTTGGAAGGCAATCGCAGTGGTTACACCATCAGACTGTGTAGTTGATGCAGCTATTCATAGTATGTCCGTAGATCCATATTCCGATGGTGATTGTAATCGACTTGAACAATACGAAAAACAATTGAACAGATTGCATGAGTTGGGATCACTTCGGGTTACGGAGCTAGTACCTATGGTGATCAAAAACGACTCAGTCATGCATCCCAATCGACACGCTGAATTTTCACCATCGGCGGCGGTATTGGCAATTTCACGTTTGGGAGGATATATTGAATTTTTACCGCTGCCAAGTTGGGTATGGCTACCGAATGGGCTTTTATCACGTCCGATCGTTAAAACCATGCCAAGGACGATCATTGATATAACCGCCACATCAACAATCAATGCTTTTTCTACTTCCGTTCATCACCTTGATATTACTGCAATGGATGCGTACCGCACCTTGGTCGGAGTTAACATGGAATGCGTGATGAATCAGGAGGAAGGTCTTCCTGCAGAGATTGTGCTCGCTGCGAGTGGTCGCTCTGTTTCCATGAATGCGCACGAAATAATTGAAGAAGGCCAAGCAAGCGTTGATCGCTTGAATCGAGGGGAAACCATCAGTTTTTGGGGGATTACAACACTGCATTCGCATAGAATGGTACACAACGAAGAGGGAAAAGATCCCGCCTTCAATTTGAGTGTCAGATGCATCGACAGGTACATCATTGATGACTTGGGGCCCGAATCATCTGTTTTTCTTTCAAATTTATCTGTGGATTACTGGAGACAGATGATTGAAGGACCGCAAAATGGATCAAAAAAGAGAAAGAAGCGGCCTGATTTTGCTGAACTGCGTTGCGCAACATCATCTGCACCTCTTATCTCACTCCGCTTTACACCGAGCCTATTATCACTGGCAACTTACACCAGTAATGGTCCGCTTCTTGCGGCCTTGGATTTTAACGGTGGGATTACGGTAATGAACTGCACGCACTCAATCCGAGCTGCCGAAGACATCCTAAATATCAATCATGCCACAGCTAACCGAGACAGTTCGACCGGACCTGAGGCCCTTGTTTTCAACTCAAAGGTATCTTTGCTGACTCGCCGACAGTCATCTTTATCAATACGTTCAAATAAAAAATTACGTCGAGCATCACAAATTGAATGGTGGCGCTCACCGTCGCCTTTCGCTGTCCCTGATCTCCAAATCCGAGAACAAAGCCTCGTAGATCCAAGATCGCTTGGAAATTTTTTCCTTGCATCAATATCCCTGTTGACGCGAAAGAGAAAGAATGGAACGTCTGTTCATGCGATTACGTTGGAGCGGTGGACTCTCTCCAATGAGTACAATGAGAATGATTCGGGTGAAGTGTTTAGCATTCCACTCCCTGCTACCCAAACCGGGCAGAACCATGAAATGATGTTCCTTCCAATGCCATGTCAAATGTCGAATGAAATTCTTTCGATCCTTCGAGTAGAATCCTATCCCCGCTTGTCGATGTGTGGGATAAGGAAGCTTTCCGATCCTACCGAGGTAATTACGGCACTTCTAAACCGGTCAGATCCGGAAAGGGCATTGGAGCTCGCCCTCAGATTTGTTGGAGTTCATCACTTGGGTGTTGCTGTGATGAATCGATGCCAGATGCAGATGTGGGAAGAGCGAAAAAACATTCACGCCCTACGGCTTGTATCTGACGATGACTACGTCATCCGCCAAGCCCTGTGTTTGGACCTGACACTTAGAAGCAAAGAGGTAGAGTTAGATGAATTGGTCATGAGCGATTTGGTTGATATTTACAAAGAATCGATTAAGAGAATTGATAAGCTTGTCGACTCCCGCAACGATTCTGCTTATGTAGAGTGGCTATCATCGAGTGCTGTTAAATTGAGAAAATCAATTCGATTCATCGGGACTTTCCAACTCCTTCTCGAGCACTTCAATTCTAATGGATTTCTATTCGATAAGGCTACCAGTGGCAGCGTAGTATCACGTTTTCTTCACGGATTTCAACACACTGACGTATTAGACTTGGCGATGAGTGCAGCGATTCGCGGTGACATAACCGCACTAACAGTGATAATTGCAAGACACCCCATCCCTACTCTTGCGAGAACGAGACTTTTAAACTTGCTACCTCTTGATCTTGATCTTGCATTGTACGAACACCTGCTTCCTTGTTGCGTGGAGGGAACTCGACAATATGGACACTTTTTACCCAGCGCACAGGATGGGCTACCTGGGATGTTTTTGGACCCTCTAGAACTGCTATTGTTTCTATCTGAAACTTCAAGTCACATAATTCGGTCCCGCGTTGTCAGTGATGCCACTGACCTTGACTTCATCTTACAGTATTTTTATGAAGGTGCTGATATCACAGCTCATGTTGTTTCGAGAGAAGAAGTAGCATCATCGTATCTGCAGTTCTCGATAAACATTCACAAAGGCACTGGCAAAATCAAGCCAGTGAAGAGAATTTGTGAGGCTGGATTGATTCGATTGGGATTTTTATCGTTTAAAGAGAGTGGGACGTATGTATTGGATAACCTGGGTTCAATTCGACAAGACGGTGGTTTCGGTCCTGTGGAGAAACTCCTTTATTTATACTCAGCCTCTAGTATGCTGAGCCAAATCGTGATTGACAAATCAAAGGAATCGTTACTATATGAATGTTGTACTCGAGTTGACTGGGCAGATGAGATCAAGCTATTTTCGTCTGTTATTCAGTTTTGTTCACTGAACAAAACCGATCTCGTGACATATATTCTTGAAAATGCGCGAGGATCGCGGACTACTTCGTTTCTTTTTCACAAACACATCACATGGTTCTTCTCTATCAACAGTTGCCTGGATCCCAGATCAAATATGATCATTAAGAGTAGAGCAGGATCGAACGCATCTGGACAAGAGATTATAAATCTATGCACCCACAAATTGAGGCAGTTGGCGACCAGAGAAATCAATAATGACTCCGATGATGATGATTTGGATCACTTAACTGAACAACTTCACGATGCCCTTTCGGTTTGCTTCGTCTTCGCCTCGTTCGGGGTAAATGCTTTTCCTTCTCAGTGCCGAATTATTCAGCGTGATGATGACTTGATTTCATTCGCCTCCGATATATTCTACTGGACAATGAGAATTTCAAATGGGAACTGGAATCTCTTATCTTGCGGTGTGTTCGACCAGTTGTGGTCCGTTTTTGAGTCTCTCCCGTTTCTCTCATCTGACGGGTTGAATCAAAACATAACAATTCTTCATCTTCAATTGCGCTTGGTGATTCTCCATCTTTGCATCAAATGGCAAGGACATCGTAAGGTGTCCAGACTCTTGCAAGACTTTATGTTTTCTGAGATATCTGTAGAGTCGATCAATTCGATCCAAGAATCTACAGTTAACGAGGTTTGCTGTGAGGTTATAGCAGTTATGTCCCGTGGTTTTGTTGAACGGTGTGCAGGAAAGGCCGACAGAGAATGTTTGCTAGATTTCGTATCAGATGTTGACGAATTCGATGAACGTTATTTCAGGTCTAGAGTTCGACAGCCAGGTCGAATTGGAATGCTTGTACTTCCTCTAATTCTGGACGAAAAGGCATTCTTTTTATTGAAAGATTTAATGACAATACGAGCTGGCTGGTTCTACCGTGATCATTCACGATCTGTTATCATTTCGTTTATTCGCCAGACAAAATTCTCATCGACTGAGTCTGGATTGACTTCTGCTGGATATGCCTGCCTTAAAACACTCGGGGTGTTGTTCCCTGATATCGAGAAAGAGTTCGAAACCGATCAACGTCATTCGGACGCTGAAGAATTTGCGAAAAAAGATTTGAGACTAGATTCTTCCCTGTTATCTCGACTTTTTTCCGACGAGTTCTCAGACAGACCCATTGCGTTATTGCAGACTCTACTATTGCATTTTCCACAAGCAGTACTTCTGGGATGCGAATTCTGGTCAGACAAGATGAGTGCAGAGACCGCATGTACCGACGCTGCATCTTTCTTTTCTTCTCATATTAGCTCAGTAATGCGGAATGATTTTTTTGACGAGTCCGGTCATGTGCTCCCCCCTATGCCTGGGGCTGTTGTGATGCGATTGGCCACGATCTTGGGCCTTCGATCTTCTTTAGACCTTCTTCTAGTCAAGAAGTTTATGGCAGAAGGAGCTCTGAGGCTAGATCTTGCCCCTGCAGCTACTGCGATATGTTATTCTATGCTATGTGACGCAGCGTTATCCCGGCAAGAGAGTTCTTCCCTAACAGATGAATGGACAGAGCGTCATGAGTTACTAGTGCAAAGTTGCGTTGTCATGTCGCTAAAACGCCCTTCTTTCAGTGACTTCCTCCACATCAATAGAAAGTTATGTACTCAGACAATTATTCTTTTTGAGGCGATAAGATCGTCGCTCTATCATGATTTGCTGGAGTCGTTCTCGTATCTCGAGTTCAGGAAACCTTACATTGACACACGGACCGANTGATTTGCTGGAGTCGTTCTCGTATCTCGAGTTCAGGAAACCTTACATTGACACACGGACCGATTTTGATATCTCCGTGTGCTCCGAAGATGCGGAATTGACAGCCAAATATTCAAAGGGAGCAGGACGCGCAACGAATATCTTCTACGACATGTCGATGTTTTTCCCTACCGAACAAGTTAATTCAATTATTATGCCTCCACTGCTATCGTCACTTCGACCAAGTGCGTCGAATTCAAACGATTCGGTCTTGAGGGAGCTCAGTAAATTATCTTTCGATCAGGCAATCTCAGTCTCCTTCGATCTTACGAAACGATCTCCCTCGTCTGCTATTCGAGTTGAAATCATGGTCCAGTTTGGAGCCACCTGTCTCCATGAACTATCCAACAGACAAACAGCCGTTAAGCTTGTGAACACGGTTCTGAAAGACATAGAGTCGAAACTATCTACTCTAAGAAAGAACCCTGTAGACTTATCCCAGTCAATTGTACAGCCAGACTTAAATCTCGCACGAAAACTAAACGAACGCGGATACAGCTGGAATGCTGCTCGTCGTGCTTGCAAAATGACGGGCAATCANGCACGAAAACTAAACGAACGCGGATACAGCTGGAATGCTGCTCGTCGTGCTTGCAAAATGACGGGCAATCATGGATACAGTGAAGCTCTCGGTTGGGCTGTGGCTCATTTTCAGGACCATGACTTCAACTCTCCTATGTACATACTGAATGGTGACAGCTATCCAAATCAAAACGAAGATCTATCGATACTTCTTAAGAAGCTCTTACTCACCACTCGTAAAAGTTTGATCGACGCAACGAGTTTACTTCATACTGTAAAAACAGAACCAACTGCAGGAGCTTCCAAAACAAGTTCGTCAGAAACAGAGAGTACGATGCTGCTGCCTAGAGATGGTCAATCATCGAAGAAAGTAGAAATATTGTCACATCATTCGTCAGTCCCATCCAGAGTTTCGTTACCTTCGATACGCACTGAAGTCATCAGAAATAGTGTCGCTGTAAAAATACAGACACCAAAAAACATGTCAATAACTAGAAACGACCCGCCTCCCAATTCTGCAGATTCCGTGTCTTCTGTTGGGTCGTTGGGCAGTCGTACATCCATAAATAGACAAGTAAATCGTGGTAAAGTACTGGGGACCCAGAAGCTAAGCATGGAGGAAAGGAAAAAACTTGCGATCGAGGGCAGGAGGCTGTTGGAGGCTGCCAGGCAGAGGAATACGGGAGTTTCGGCCCCGCCATCGTCGATCGTGACCAAGCAACATCCTAGACCGTAGCTCATGAAAAGACTGAGATTCTTGCGCTGTGTGAAATGGCGTTATCAGTTACTTTATTATTGAATTAACTACGAGTTTTTGATGTTTCAATGATTGTCATTCCAATGAAGTCGTTGCCTCTAACTGTCTTCACTGCCGCTGTCGTCAGTTGCCTCATGTCTAACTTCCAACATCAAAACTCCCTCTCCCATGATAATTTCTGCAGAGCCCGTACGAACCGCAAGTTTAGAAGCATGATGAAAATCATTCATGGTCGCTCCAAACTTCATTGTAACATGTCTATTGCAGATAATCAGATCTTCTTCAACACCAGCCGGTCCATCTAATCTCCCTGTTGCTTTTGTAAGTGTTGATCCTTCGTCCAAAATATCAGGAACAGAAATGTTTTTTAGATTCCATTCAAAAGGTTGAGTATAAGTCTCGCAAGACTTTCGATTTTCCGGAGCATTATCCTCCCAGATAGTTGTCAATTCCGAAACCAAGTCTTCGTCCAAAATATCAGCATCAATTGGGCAGTGATTCAGCCATATATTGACTAAGAAAGTTACTCTTTTACCCCCCAAATTGTTATCAAATTTGATTTTGTCGTCGTTAACTTTAGGCTTTTTGGCTTGAGGCTCAGCGATATCTAGATCACTTTTGGAAACAACAGCCGCAGCTGGAAAGTAGTCACCCGGCGCTCCATGTAGTAGACGACCGTCGAATGCAACATGCTTTCCAAATCTAGGGTGACTTAACCATGCTCTACTTATGTCACCACCGAGGCTCTCCTTTGCGATGTCCGATGGCGCTGGGGACCGCTTATCAAGTATCAATGTAGGAATACCAACATCACTGAGGTAGGTGATGGTCGCAACACGTGGATGGACCATAAAGTTTGGAAGTTGTGCTTCCAGACCATAATCAGCATCAAAATGCATCCCAACTTCATCGTCATCCACCTCGACTACAGGATCTGACACTACGATGTCTTCTGAACATTTAGCATCTAACACCAATGTCCACCACTCAGCACCGCTTCTCTCGGGATCATATAACAGCGTGTCGCCACTCTTCACATCTCCACTATCCGTGGTTTCACTCTTCAACCCATCTACATGAGCGTGGAAAATGGTATACGCCTGAAAATTTTGATAGTGACGGACGGGCGATTAATATCGGGAAGAAATATTTTTGATTTCAGAACTGAAGAAATTGGACCAGGATGATAATTAATTGTTCGACGGGTTGCCCCAATAGTAATTTTTGCAGACAGAAAATGAAGATAATCTGAACCCACCACTGAATCTCACCAATGCTTCCAGAGCACAACGTGGCTTCATTGTACACGGTAAAAAGAATGTTTCTCCTGTGGAATACGATTCCGAATCTTCCTTCGTTCTCGCTGTGAAGACCAACGAGCAGTCGCTCAGAAAGGCTTTTCTCTGAGTATCCGATGTCATCATCAGTGCCGAAGCGTAAGATGCGAATCGATGGCGAGGTAGCGGCTCGGAGATCGTATCTATTTCGCTTGAAGCTGTGCTCCCGCTGTGCTGGAAATTGTTGAGAACGGCAAAACCTTCGTCTATAATGAGGTCGTCGTGTCGGTCAGTACTTTTGAGGTCAGGCATATTTGTCGTGATCAGTGTCAAAAATGCTGAAGAGCGCCTGATGGCTAGAGGGTGTGATGGTTGATGGAGGTTGATGCTGATGTTGATGGTTGTTAATGATGATGATGATGTTGTGTATTGCTACGATACCGGAGGAGTGTGTTGTTGGAGGGGGAGTGAGGAGAGAAGCGAGAAGGACCAATATTGTTTCGCGCTTTTCGGATAGATAAAAAATCCAAACGAGGACGGAAAACTGTTATGCCCACAACCTCGTATTTAGGAAAGTAGCGAGGATACTCGCTACTTGAAAGAATAGTGACTTTGTCTTTGTATCCAAACCTAACTCTTATAATATTTCAATATCTTTTCCAACAAAGTGTTAAAACAATTCAATTAGTTTCACCCTCAGGATACGAGGGGCAGATCACTGTAATTACAGCTGCGAATCAAGTAAGTATATCATGGATTCCTCTTGTCAAAAAGGATAAGGTGGAGGATGTTTCAACGGCGTCGAAGAAGTTCGAGCAAACGGCGAACATGCCCAGAGCGGGCAACTCGAGCAAGCTCAGCGTCAGCGTCAGAATCGACAATGGGATCCATCCAATCGAGGTGACAATCACTGAGACGCTCGATCCTTTTGATTGAGCAATAACGCAGCAAGATTGGGACGGACCAACCACTTTCACCATGTCGAGAGAGTGTTTCTTGGGTGTGGCAAGACAACATTGGGACGTTACTCGGCAGTGGTGCGAGGGCCAAGAAGATTGGCTCGAGTCTGTCGAGAATTATCGGACGGTGCTTGTTCCGAAGCTCGTACGAGAGATGACGGGTTTGGAAAATCCGTTGGATTTGGTTGTCTGGCATTTCCAATCTGGGAGGTTCAAAAAGACCTACAGTCAAACGGTGACAGAAGTCAAGACGAGGATTATTCAAGTCTTGGGTCTTCTCAGATGGTTACCAGGATCACCAGAATCCTTGGCACTGATTCCACGGAACACCGAAGGATGTAAGGCATGGTTGCTCATGGCGATGCCAAGGGATTATGTTCCTGAGTACAAGAAGAAGGGGACGTTTGTTACGGACACCTTTTCCAAGATGTCAGATTTTTTCCAGATCAAGCACGAGGAGGATGTTTCCTCGGGCAAGATGAAGGCAATGAAGGAGGACATTGCCAAGAAAAAGAGTATTGCGGAGGAGAAGCAATCCCAGTCTCATTCGAAGCCTAAACATCACAAAGGACGCAAGGTTTCAGCGCCGTGACAACAATTACTACGGACCGGGGGGCGGTTCAGCGGGTCGTGGTTACCACAAAGCTGCCGTCACCCATGACAGCAAATGTCCGGAACATCCGGATGCTGATCACAGCTGGGGAGATTGTTGTAATAATCCCCTGGGTCCAAACTATATTCTGTTGTCAAAAAGGAAGACCGGTCGAGGCTCATTTACC
>JALLPF010000705.1:0-11935 GCA_036939455.1 Cyclotella distinguenda | reverse complement strand
AGCAAGATAAATCTAGAAAAATCTAGAAAAATTAGTTTTGGGTAGGCTCCAATAAGCCTATGTTCGTCGAAGGAATCTGGAATCTCCCCACATCAGGATAGATCAGCACGTGTAATCTTTAGTATAAGTACTACTTAATTCCTTCACATCAGCTAAGCAGGGTGCACGTACAACTCTCCACCGATTCTTCTGTCCCCTCCGTCGCAGAAATTCACCGCTAAAATACAATCAATGTGCGAATTCTGCTCGACCGGCCCCACGACCGACCGCGACCAACTGGACCCCTCCCTCTCCGGATTTTTCTCCGCCGCCGCCATTCAAAACGCCATTCGACAGTCCCAACAGAATGTCACCGTGGACGACGACTCCGACGGCACATAGCATGGGGGCGTTCGTCGGATCGAATGCCGGTGGGACCTCCATGAGGGTGCATTCGTCGATCGCCCTGCCGGGGGAGGAACCCGTGTCGTATTCGCAGGGCTCGTTGCGCGTGCCGAGACCGGATGAACCGGATTTATACGATATTCCATCGGACCTGTTCCCGACCTATCGACCCATTTCATGGTGGACTTTTTGTTTGGTCGGAGTTGTGTCCCTTGGCCTTGTGGGTGGTCGTGCCCTCGTTCGATCCGTTGCAACATTAACATTGCCGAACAAAAAGTGGAATCTCACCGTTTCTTCCGGCGGTGTTAAGAAAACGATTGTGTTCCTGGCTCGTTATCTTCTCGTGTCATTTACGGGGAAGATATTGGTGCAAGAGGCTTTTTTACCGCCTTCCAGGGTCACGACTCAATACCTGGCCGATCGTGGAGCTCTGCCGTCACGACTGTCCGAATATAGAATCGTCAAGCCTCGGGGGAACTTTGGCACCTTGGACACTTTACGAGATATCAGTGTCGGTGCCGGTGTCCCCATTGGAGTACATTATATTCAATATCACAACAGCAACAACAAGGACTCGTCCGGATCATTCGATGCTGTTTATTTCCACCATGGATTCGGAGCATCCTCTCTGTCTTGGCTACCGGTGCTTCCTCCTCTCATCCATCGCCTCGGCGCGAAAGTGGGCATCGCCCACGATGCCCCAGGATTCGGCTTTACCGATCGCCCCAACGCTGACGTCAGCGGCGGCATGGAACAATACGGCGTATCCAACAGTGTGGGGATCGGTCTGACACTGTTGCAAGATGCCCTGGAGCAATCCGAGACTCCTCCGCACCGGGTCGATGAGGTGGAAAACGCGGAGAGGAGAATTGCAATCTTTGGTCATTCGATGGGTGCCAAAGCGGCCCTGTGTATGGCCCGTGCATGCTCCGCGAGGAATGATCTTGGTATGACGCCATCGCTCGTCGTTCTTGTTGCACCGGCTCTCTACGGATTGACTCTACCTCCGGCCAAAAATGGAAACTCTCGTGAGGGTTCCTCTCCCGTCGGCGCATCTGCCACCGGGAGGTTATTCCGGTCGCTGTGGATATTCTGGCGAAAAATATTCATCGATTATCCCTTTGAGTACGGCCTACGACGGCTGGTAAGGTGAGTTTCAATCTCCACCTACATCATGTATGGCACATTCATCCCTTTTGTGTTTCTCATTCGTGGAATTCCATCCCTGTCATGACAGCGGCAAGAACTTTTGGAGAAAAGGTCTATCCTCCGCCTGGGGAGATCCCACACGTCTCGGTGACTCGGACGTCCTTCGATTCCAATGGCCGTCCATTGGAAAGGGATGGGAACGGGGTCTTCTATCCTTTGCACGCGGTATTCGTACGTCCGATGACGTTTCGTTGCTCCGAGAGGTGGTGGGTCAGCAGCAGACTAAGGTGGTGGTGGTGTTGGGTGAGAAGGATGGGATTGTCAAGGCGGACGAACGGGTGTTGCAGATGTTGAAGAATGAGTTTCCAACGGTGCAGGTTGTGGAAATGGAAGGAGTTGGTCATGATCCTTTTGAGGAGGACAAGGAGGAATTTATAAGGAAATTGGAAGAGGTGCTCGATCAACAATGAGGATTCGTGTGTTAAGAAGTATGTGTGGCATAATAAAAATAATACAAGTAGTTACAAAGTTGGTTGGTGCCAATCCTAAGCAAGAGTTGGTGCACCAAGGAGAAAGGTAGCAACCCACTTCCTCAACGCATCGTCTGCCAAATCCGATACCTTTTTCGAACTATTAAACACTATCGAATCATCCTCCTCGTCGAACCCTTCTCCAATGCCCACAGTTAAAACATCCGTGACTCTGCCCACTGGTCCATCTTCACCGGCGGATGCCATTTTCCACGCATCCCGGGTCAGTTGAACATTCATCGACAGAGTCTCCGCGGACAACAACCTCTGCTGTTGCAGGATTCGAAATGCATGCTCCACTTTGGATTTCGGCACCATTTCGAACGATCCTTTTTGCACAAGGGATCCCAAACTGCTTCCCAACTTGGGCCACACGCACACACCGCTAACCACGAGAAAATCTTGAGCCTTGGCAATATTCCGCGACATGGCATCCGTCGCTTGCTCCTGGCTGCAGACATAAATTCCATCCTTGGTTGTGTCCGAGAAGGGAGTGCCGACATCCGCCTCGCGTAAGATCCGATTGCAATGAAGCCACAGGAGTGGACTGTTACCTTTCACAGAAAAATCTCCGCCGTATCGCATTGGAATCGTCACCGACCCCCCGCGGTTGCTGATCACCTCACATCCCTTGGTGGAAGGGTTGTTCAGTATGACTCCCACGGTCACCTTGTCGTCATTGAGGATTACCAATACCAACGACCTGTGAAATTGCTGCATCTGCAAAAGAAAGGGAGATCTCTCCGCCGAAGAGGCTCGCAACAGTGTTCCCGCAGGTAGTTGGTCCAAGTTTAACTCCGCCGGTCCGTCGATCGATTGTGCTTCTCCGCGTTCCGTAGCGGGGTTCCGTGTCATTCCAACCTCGTCGCTGTTTCCCCCCTTTAAAAGTAAATTGCCGCGGCCCCACTCTTTCAACATTAGGTCGTCGAATTGACCGCTGGACTTGTTTGCTGTGTCGCCTCTGCCGATCATATTCATTAATAATTCCCAAGTGTCCAGTCCTTTCGTTGGTGGGAAGGGGTAGTGTAAGAGGAGGGTGCGAGGATTTTTCTTTGGATTACAAGTGGGTTCTCCTCACCGGCGTCTCGAGGATCTACTCCACTGCTCTGCCTCTTGAGTTCTTTGAGTAGAGTTTGTGAGTCCGTGGCACACTTTGACGGTCGTGTCCGCAGAGGAATAGAGCACCGACATTCAGTCGAAGGATAAGGATTCCTTTAAATTTCAACGAAGTACTTTGCATAAGTACGTGATTAGAACTTACCATGTACCACGATTTCCGATCAAGTTCGCCACTCAGTTGACCCGGGCCCCAGCCTGCGTAGCCCGCAAAGAGCCAAAAATCTTGGACGGATGCTACCTTGAATAGATTCGTGTTGGTGCAAATTGAAATAAATGAGAGCAATGCGTGCGCATGTACTTACTCCACGTTGGACGAGTGACTTGGCATTGGAAAATGTAGTCCACTGTGGAATGGCATCACATGATGACGAAAACAATGGTAGATCTTGGTGAACAAACCAACAAAAAATACTCATTTGTTTTGAAAAGTCCAAGTCTCACGCCTCATACGCACCTGAATATCCTTCATCACGGCCACACTAACTTCCCTCACCTCCTCCCCCCTCAACGAATGCAAACAAACAATATCCAGCATGGTCGAATCCAACCCCTGAACATCCCCACCAAACCACACCCTCCACTCCAGCCCATTCACGTCATCCCCCACCGTCCTCTCACTCGGCCTATTCAATATAATCCCCTTTGTAAATGTATTCTCATCGTGATCAAGAACGAGGATGACAGCCTTGTGGAAGTACTGCTGACGTAGACCAAATCCAAAGTCCTGTTCGACTCCCCCGAGGATTATGGCGCCTGTTTCGATGGTGGTGCCGGAGTCGTAGGCCCATTGGGTTGAGTGGAGGGGGGTGAAGTCGGCGGAGGAGAAGACGGCGCCGATTCCGTCGAGGTCGAACTCGTCCATGCCGCCATCGGGGGTCGCCGAGGACGTTTCCGACATGACCAATTTGGCGCGAAAGTCTCTCCAATCGTCGTCGTTGTCGAGAATGTCCTCTTCGTCTTCTCTGTCGTCGCGGTTGTTGGATTTGGCGAAACGAAGGGGAGGAGTCATCCCGAACGAGATGGGCTTGGCGATGGTCGTTCCAGGGGAGAAGGCCGCGGTAGTACGGAGGAATAAGCTGATGATGAACATGACACTCGGCCATGAAGTTTTTAAATAGTGCGGTATCATTTTTGGAGGGTCGCGAAACACTTGGAGCTGCGATTGAGGAGGTTATGGTGGGATCGATTCGATCTGATTCTATGATGTTGTGTCCATGCTGGGTGGGAGATGTGTCAATGCCGGGTGGGAGATATGTACAATTGCAATTTAAAGGTAAATCATGAAACACTACCATAAGCACGATACGTGCTAAAGAACGTTAAGTTGCGTCCCATGGGTCGGCGCGCGCTTTTCTCCTATTGTAGGACGAGTCAAAAACGTACGAACCCGTTCCTCAAAATCAGTTCCGATTGCACCAAAAATCGAATTTATCATGGACCGTATATAGATAAGTTAAACTCAAGCTCTCCACAAAGTTGTTCAGCTGCTGTTAACTTGGCTTGTCAATTGGAGGTTGGATAGTGGTTGAAATCTGAAAAAAAACCGTTAGAGGCCCTGTGTAAGATCCAGTCCGGGAGCCTGTTTGTGAACCAGTTTGATGGCTACTTTGGATCCCGGATCACCTATGATGTTATGGAGAGTTACTAGAACACTGCCTGTAACGAATTTTAGCCACTTAAGGTCTATGATAAGATTATTTTGACTGGGTATCAATCGTCACTCATCACGCTATTCTGCAATGATCGTGATGATCGATGATAGGGTAAATTGAGAATGGGAGAATAGGAACCAGTCCTACTGATCAGTATCATAAATATACTCTCTCCCGGACAGATGTTGCGGGTTCTTCAAAAAACTCCATCAATTACTTCTTAACAGTACACATTTTACACAAGTTGACATCTGTGTTACTGAATAAGTAGCATTTGGACAAACAATTGTAAACATTAATGTAGTATATCATTACATAGAGAATTGCGAATCTTTATGATTCTTCTTGTCTTTTTGTCTAAAAAAAATCGTACGTCAAACAAAGTCAGCGGCCGGACGTAGGACTGGCTTCTATTCTACCATTCTTAGGGGAAAGGTCACTCCCCATGCATATTTGCATCATTCCACGGTCGTTTCCACCATTCGGAGCGTTCCTATCCATTAATACAAAATATGTATCTCATCAAAATTGACCATTTCCTAGTTACAATTTATCAAGTTAATTATTTTCCTAAGAGTAGTATTCCAATTAACTAGTTCTCCTAAGTAGAGTATTCCGATTAACTAGACTTCTGCATCCAAACCACCTCTAATGAGGCACCATCCACCCTCGTCATCATATTGGCAAACACCATCAGTCATCAACCTCAAATTTTCTCTCATGTGCCCATGAGGTATATTGCATCAGATTCCTTCAATTTCTACACATGGGTCTCCACAAACGGCCCCACCATGGCGGCCGCCACCACCAGCGATCATCCAGGGTTACACGACACATACCTCTGCCAAATGGTTGCACCGATGACATAGGAGCAATGCCGCCATAGGAGCGATGCCGCCATAGGAGCGATGCCGCCTGGGAGCGATGCGCCATAGGAGCGATGCGCCATAGGAGCGATGCGCCATAGGAGCAATGAATTTTCCTCTATAAGAGCGATGAATGTTCTGCTTTAGGAGTGATGCCGAAGGAGTGATGCTGCCATAGTAGCGATGCCACCATAGTAGTGATGACTATTCCGCTATAGGAGCAATGCTGCCAGAGGAGCGATGTCGCCAGAGGAGCGATGTCGCCATAGTAGCGATGATTTATTTATTTGCCGGCACTGACAGATCAACATGGAATTAGTTGGATATGGTTATTCGGTTTTTAGCCTAATTTGTGCATTATGCGATAGATTCAGAGGGCAGTACAACACCACCAAGAGATATTGTTTTTATTGCGGTTGCTTTGGTTCACATTAGGTAAACCCATCTGGACCATTTGAAATAATGGCGGATCACTCAGAACTAATGAATCGGATCCTATGGGTTAAAGCAAATTATTTGCAAGTACTGGCCAACCGGCACCGTATTTTGATTGATCAGGAGATGAGATAGCACGAAGAACCAAATTCCGATTCAAAATTTCGGTTGCAATCTTTTGATACAATTCGACAGACTTATATTACTGAATGTAATCAACGCAGTTGTAGACAGGGGGTTGTGACAGAATATATTGAGGTACTGTATGTGCCACATAGTGATGTAGAGGATGAAACAGATTATTTACGGGGAGGCCCTCCCATTTTGAGTGGGTGACATCCCCACAAGTGTGATTATAGTTTATCTTAGCAATAAGAGCAGCCATCACTGGCTCACATAACGTACTATAAAATTTCATTTTAATATATATTTTTCAGATTCCTTATTTCAGCTGTGGTCCTCCCTCTCTATTGATTTCATCATGACCAAAATAGTGTTACAAATTGATCTGTGTATAAATGAAGCCATGTCTCAACAAGATCAAAGAATTTTACTAAATAGATTGGCAGGGTAATTGGCAGGGATATTGTGATGTGGATGGTCTTGTCGGTATTCTTGTAGCTGAGGTGGTTTAGGAGGATGAGCTGTGGAGGAGGAGGCAATGGAAATCGTCATGATTATGTATCATAGTCGTGCAAAAAAAGCTTCGCTCAGGCAGAAATTTGTATGCATGATATGTGATGAAGTTATTTTGTGGAGAGTATAATAAATAAAAGAATTAGGCGTTGCCTACCCACGGGGGTGCAACTTACGTAAGATGTACTAATTTATACTGTATATACTACTATAATTCTTTCAAAGCTTTTTCCAGCTCTACCATACCAAGCTTTTACAAGATCACTATCAATATCTCATGCTCTATCAAATCCCAAGCTCTCATAAAGCTCCTACAAGCGCTCTCAACCTCACAATAGCTATATTTAACTTTCCCCAGTTCTCTATAGCTCTACCAAACTCTCCCAAGCTACTTATGGCTCGACAAAATAAGATCACTACACCCATCTCAAACAATCCTGAGCTATTCTTCCAAGCTCTCTTTAGTGCTTCAAAGCTCTCTCTCTAGCTCTACCAAGCTCTCACAAACTCATCATGGCTCTCTGAAACTCTCCCAAGCTCACGAATATTACCCCCTATCTCTTCCTAGCAGGCTCTTCTAAGCTCTTCCTAGCTCTCTAATTACGCTGCCGGACTCCTATCCAATTCCAACAATTTATTACACCACAATCAGAAATTCATCCAAGGGAGGTCAGATTGGCTGTGGACTATTAAGAATAATTATGACCATGCAGTGCTCAGAGGTGATGTTTGTGAGCAAGGAGTCTACATCATTTTCCGCAGAAAATAGGCCACTGATCGAGAAAGGCCACTAGACTGGTTCTCAAACAGGCTCCTGGACGAGTTCTTACACAGGCCCCTGAACTGGTTTTTCTCTGCATTTTTGCTGCTATCCCACCTCCAATTGACAAGCCAAGCTGAGAGCAGCTAGACAATTCCATATGCGGAGGGCTCAAGTTATAGTCAAACATAAAGGCGCCCGGTGGTCCAGTGGTGCAATTACAAATAAAAGATAGTCCTACTTATTGTTCCTCAAAAAATGAATAAAGTCTCCGCTTTCTATCCTGAACCCTCTAGGCTACTTCATCCGCTCTCTCAATTCGATGCACTTTGCAGACAAACAATAAATTAGTTCCCTGCTCGATGAAGCAGATTGTACAAAGGATTGGATTTTGAAACAATTACTAATCCGTTTCAATCCTCACTTGCCCCAACTCTGTCTGCAGGTGTGCTTCCACCACGAATCATTGATATGCACATACTGAGATGGGGTTTGTGAATACGGAAAATGAGGGTTTAATTGCACCAAGGTAGGTGGTGTTGTTTTTGGGTGGTAGTGTGGTACTTATATATGGTAGTGGTTCTTGAAACGCACCATCCTGTTCGAAACGTTGCGGGCAAACTCCTTGACTTGTTTGCAGATGTAACCAAGGAAGGAGTCACTTGACCATCTACCACTCATGTTGATCATGTAGACAGGGCATTTACTGAGGTATGTAGCCATGGCGGCGCCAGAGAAGTGTGTGCCCACCTCCACCTCAATAAGCTAATAGGCCAGTGACATCTACACCAAGAGCGGACATAGCATTTTGGAGGTTGGTGATCATCTCCTTGCTGCTGATGTGGTTGACTTTGTTGTTTTGAGCGTCAAATTTGAAAGGACTGGATGTTTGGAAAATTTCAATAGTTGCAATTGATTCAGATGATGTTGAATGAAACGATCAATTCAATTCAATTTATTGTTGCCTTGGGACACAGGAATAGATCCATTTAATCAACAGAATTCTTGCAGGTTTCAAAAGATGCAGCCTGCTAAATTCTTAACCCCTCAGTCTCTCCGTGTGGATGCCTCTAATTCTGGTAATGCAGACTGTTATGCCAGCAGGGCTCCTATAGACTACGGGCGCATCACTTACTTACCTAGCTACAGCCCTCCTTACCTACCCTACATACCTCCTATGACACGGGAGCCCAAAATTTTTCTCGTCCCAATTTTGTAGGCGATGAGAACGCTATCTACAATAGCTCACACAAGTCCAAAAAATATTGACGGCGCGAGAAGTCTTAAATTTATGTGAACAATAACATCATTACGGTGGCAGTAAGCGTAATTACACATGTCTAATGTTCGGAATATTCATTTATTTAAGCTCTATTCATGGAAATTTTGATGTTGCTTCTCACGTATCTGTATATTGTTGGCACAGAGTCAAATTTTAATTTATTCCCCTCCCATATTATTTTCGATAAAGTTGTCGGAGAAAATAGCTAGGCTAGTATCCGGAACTGATATGTACATTGAAACCCTACGTGACCGAATATCGACGTGTTTGTTACAATGCGCTCTCCGAGGCATTGTCACTCTCTTTAAGCCCAGGTTCGTCCAACGAACTGCCATCGCTTTAAACCGCGGCCCGAGTCTTACTAGCAAACGATCAGGAAAACGAGAGAATTGTCAGCCAGAGAGGCATCAATACGACCATGATGGACAACGAGAGGTGCACCCTTTAGAATGGCGATCGGAGATTACTCTGACACTGACATCTCGATCGAATCTGCTTCACAGCGGAAATTTCCTGTAGAACCTTTGAATTGAAAAGTACACGACGCCAGGGCTTATTACAGGCGTTCGTTGGTTAGTCGCTACGACCTGACAGTTATTCTGCAAGTGCATCAACACCTACGGGTTGGACCCATCCGTGGACTCTTAAATCGCACCCAGCAACAACAGCAACACCAACGGTGTCACCACTTTTTAAATTTAAAATATCCGACCATGGGAGACGCCATCTCCTCCCTGCTCTTTCAACCCCCCGCTCCCACCCGCCTCAAGGAATCGAAGGTCATCTGGCTCACCAACTCCTTTGGAAAGCGCATCCCCGCTTTCTTCATCGAGTGCGCCAAGGACCACAATGGGGAGGGGATTCGATCACCCCTCACCGTAAAAGAGGATGAGGGTCACACTCCGCAGTCTCATCAGACACCGTCGACCCCGCAAATACGCACGCCGAAAGAGCTGGAGATGCGATCTACGATCGGAAGCATATCGAGGGGGGCCCCGACCATTTTATATTCTCATGCGAATGCGGAGGATTTGGGTAACATCTACCCGTGGTGTAAATTTCTCAGCAAGATGCTCGGGGTCAATATATTTGCGTATGATTACACTGGGTACGGGCTGGCGACAGATCAAGGTGAGTAGAATTGACGATATGTGGATAAGCACGGCAATATCTTGCTTTAGGAAGACGCATTCACTCACCACAACATGAACTGTGTTTACATCATCCAAGGGGATCCATCCGAAGAATACTGTTTTGCTGATGTTGACGCAGCCTACTCCTACCTCCGGAACATTCTACGGATTCCAACCTCCTCCATAGTCCTATACGGTAGATCCCTTGGCTCCGGCCCCTCCTGCTACCTCGCTGCCCGCACCGCCGAAGAGGGAGATGCCGTTGGAGGTCTCATATTACACGCCCCCTTCCTATCTGTATATCGCATCATTATCGAAAGCGGATGTACTCTACCGGGGGACAGATTTCCAAATGTGGACTTTGCCCACTCCATACGAAGCACAGTTTTGTTGATACACGGAACCAAAGACAGTATAGTGCCCTTTAACCATTCGGAGAGGCTGCTCGAAGCTGTCATCGAGCCATATCGAGCCGAGCCTCTCTTCATCAAGGGTATGGGGCACAACAACGTTCATGCCAGCGTGAGACCGTTGTTCATAGAAAAACTTAGAATATATTTGGATAGGCATATTCTCCCAAATGTTGAGGGAGCCATTAAGTCTGGCAACAGTGGACATAGAGTTAAGACGGCCCGATTGGTCGCGACCAGATAGGGGTCGCTTTGTCATGACAAATAACCGAGACAATAACCAACGCTTCACAATTATTAATATTCACGCGCAGGAAATATCCAGGGTGTCCTGCGCACACCTTCACATCAACAGTCTAGAGGGATGGAAAGTTGACAAAATGCGGGCAAACATGGTTTTGTCGCAAGTCTTTTACTAATTGAATTAGTAAAAAAATAGTTATTTCACCGTCCGACTATATAATATATGTGATTTGGAGACCTCGCCACATACATGATCGTTTTAGAAAATCAATACAAGAAGTGTTATTGTGGGGAAAACGATTATGTTGACCTTTTCATGACAATGATTGAGAAGAGGGTACGATATGTCGCGAGATTTTTGACGACGAGAGCAGTACAGAATACGTACTACGTCAGTTCAAAATAATAAGGGATGTTATTTCTAATGTCGGGATATGGCCATCCAATATTTGCCGTGTCGTCTCTGACAATTGAATATTTCAAATGTCACATTCTTTCGAAATTTTTCAGACTTTCAAATGTCATATTTTCATCTAGCGTTTCAAGCAATATTCTTTTTACCAAGTTTTTAGTCTTCAATATTTTGTACACAAAGTGTTTTGTACCAAAACTTTATAATATCAATACAGAATTATTTTCAATGTCAATAATCTAAATATATTAAGTTGCGGCTAACTTAGTTCAATATTGAACTAACACATAAGAAGGATTGTTATGACTTTTAGCATGATTACAACTCACTTATCATCGTCGCAATCACTTGTTGCATGGCTGAACTGTCCACATTTATTACAGAATGGCCTTTTTTTCTTTTTCTGTCTTTTGTTTTTTTTTCACCTCACATTCATACCATTCTCCTGCCTCCTTTACAGTTGCTTTGTAAGCTCTATCAACATTTTTACCAAAAGTTCTTTCCATAAGATTCAATCCAAATGGGGTAATCGCCTTCTTTTCTTTCAATGCTTCTTTTTTGTATCTATTAAATCTCCCTGCTTCTAATTTCAAGAGTTGTATTGTTGCATTTAGAATGTCAATAGCTGATTTTTCTCTGACACGCATATTTGCGTTGTTCATTGATTCAATCCCTGATGATGCTGTATGCCCACACATATAGATATTTCTGCCCATGGAACACCGTGCCCCAGGATACTGTTGTTCGTCACTCACATTTTCGATATATCTCCTGCACTTTTCATTCATCAAATGAAGGACCTCTTTTTTCACAGCCTCAATTTCAGCATGATTATTACACGTCAATAGCCGGGAGTATACGTTCAGTGCAGTAAATTCTGACTTAGATGTTGCACCTCCCCTCTGTCTGATTATGTTTTGTTTT
>JALLPF010000685.1:0-13088 GCA_036939455.1 Cyclotella distinguenda | reverse complement strand
TAGCATTCAGCACCTTTATGTCCATTTGCTTTATGATGTAACAAGCACTGCAATCGCAATTACAGTGCTAATCAGAATAGTAAATAAATAATCATAATTCTATTTGATATTATCTATAACCTCCCACACTAACCGCTTAGGTCAATGTTAGACCAGGGCTATCGCGTATCTGGACTGAGCTTGGAGTCCAGCTCCCATTGCTCCAAGGTAACAAGATCCCTGACGATCAGCAGTTTATTCAGTGGAATAGTTTGACTGAACCCATGTGTATACAGAAACTTGCCATAAAGATTTTTCGCACCATAAGCACCTTGAGGAGCGACTTTCCGAGCAAGGTATCACTTTGTGATGACCGAGACTTGGTGACTGGCGTGGCCATGAGCGTGGTCACTGACTGTCAAGCGGAGCCACCTGAAAATGTCATGATGCTTCTCTGAGCATTGGATGTTGAAGATCTATCTGTCTGGAGTGAACTTGAATTCCCTCCCATTGGTCAAACCTATCAAGCCAAGGCCGCATCCATTGATGCTGTTGCTACTCGCACAGTTGCTAATACGCCTTGGCGTGCTGACAATGCTAACCCTACCGCCCAGATGAAAATGACCCGTCGCTGAATAATCATGGTGTCCCTGGTGATGGCAGAGGTGATGGTGGTGGCGGTGAAGGTGGGGACAGCGGAGGTTACAATGATGACAACATGGATGACAAATCCGATGCATACTGGGGGGGCACTCAATTCTGTGCCGCCAATTGTTTTATCCCGCCAACCCGTTAAGGACGTGTTATTGCATGCATACTCATGGATGGTGTTCTACTTCACCACCATGATGCTTACGCCCTTGTCCAAATGTTTTCTTTTGCACAAATGGAGAGGATTGAATCGGCTTGCTGGTTCTGTCGACATCGTTGCCACATTAGTTGGGAGATCGATTATGCTGACGCCAAACACCTCAATAATATGTAGTTTGTCTGTGAGGATGAGCTGCCCTCCCCAAGGATGTGTTGACCCTCTGACCTCCCAATTTACAATGTGAAGATCAGCAAGCAGCCGGTCTACTGGATTCATGCCTTTAAAAAATACCACAAGAAAGTACGAGGATGCACAAGTGTGTCGTTGAGCTCTGTAATCAGACCTCAGCTCCATGTTGGAGATCAACTTCTTGATACCCAACACAATATTACCAATGAAACCAACTTGGTTGACCTACTTGACCCCAACAAGGTTACCGTCTGGAGAGAGCACATTGGACCTGCTGCGGATAATGTGTCGGTGATCCACCTGGATAATTCTGATTATGTTGTTGCCTATGAGTCTGGCTATTGCAAAAGTAGGCTCAAGGTCAGCTTCTCCCAGGACTCTAGACTTGTTTATGTGCTTGGTGTCTGCTGTTTTGCCTAGATCCCTGCTGTGGACTTGTGGAAGGAAAAGGACTCCTGCAGTCGTCGCTGTTTCTTGTTCAACTGCAGGCCACTTCCTAGGCAACAACTACGCCAAGAAGGCATGTGCGGACGCTGCAAGTTTATCGCTGAGATGAAGTATACTGGAACAAGCCCGGTACCTTGTGGGATCAACACGTGAGATGTGAGGGTCATGCTCAAAAAATTCTCTTGCATTGGAGAATGGGGAGCTGTTTGTAATTTGTAATGATGCCAACCCTCAGAGCAGCAGAAGATATACTCGGATGCCGTCAGGATCTTCAGATGGCCAAGGTTGCAATTCAGGGTGACCCCAACAGGTACAACGACCTCACAGAGAATGTGATCCCCTTCCTTAACTCCAATGCTCTCGAAAGCAAGACCCCTAGCTCGGACCGCGCCCCATGCAAGGCTGCTTTCACTGGGAGTGCTAAGAAAGGAGGAGAGAATAATGGGAGGGAGAGTAGGAGCTTCCATGGACAGTCCGGCCTGCCTGTTATCCGTGATGCTGGCTTCACCTTCAAGTTTGTCGGTTGTCTCAAGCAAATATACAAGTGGGGGTGATTGAAAATGCATCTGGGAATTGCTCGACAAGGAGACCCACAATTTGATCGAGGCAAATCGCACCATAGAAAAGGCTGTTTCTTCCAGCACTTGGGTTGGTCTGTCATAATCGAACCCATTGCAACTCGATACCATCACCTCCATTAATATTCTCAACTCTCATCATTGCCACCCCATCCTCCAACGGCAATTTTTGCCGACTGAATTATTGGTACAATTTGTTTTATTTGTGATGCTTTAATACCATTATTAGAGACATTCTTTAAGGAGACTCACAGATGGGACTAACATATTTCTCAGAATCTGTGGTGTTCTAAACTTACCACTGCCCCTCAACAGGCAGCCAGTTTTCTGGAAATCATACCCCTCAATGCGTTGTCTCCGATCACGGGTTGATCTCCCGCCATTCAAATCCCATAATTAAAGCAGAGCCATCATGGCTGGCAATCTGTTGTCATCTCATCCTCAGTCGCTGATTTTCCTGTTCACTAGTAATCCTCAAACCTCTCTGCTATTTTACGATTACTGTGAGACCAGTGAGATATTTCCTGCCAAATCTGTCCGTAATTATGTAGGCGCGGCTAAGTTTTTCCTCGCTGTATATGAATATAAAAAAAACAATGATTGTTGTGAGTCAATTTAGGCGGTATAGCGTAGAGGTAAGCACAATTCAGTCCTGGGTTGACTCGTCTTCATTATGGAATATTACCATAACAATAACCCAAATTAATTAATGAAGTACATCAATCGATAGAAGATTACACGGCGATTAAACCATTGAGGATGATATGTACTATTCCTACATTAATTGTACACGTTTTGACAAAAAATGTTTCATCAAAGCTGACGATATCTGACATTTTTACTCCGTAGAAAACATACCAATTTTTACCTGTTTGACTTTGAACCATTACGTCACTATTTGCACAATGCAATTGCAGCTGTCTTCTCACCAATCTTACCGTAATCCACGGGAGATAAGGATCAACTCATGTAGAAAAGAATCATTTGGATATAATTCTAGTCGTCAACTAAATTAAAAGGATACCCACAACAACACAATTTATTTTATATTACTAGAGTCACGTAGGATGACCATCGCAAGTGATGATAATGGGTCAACAATGTTCTCGCTCCCTATGTTGCAACGGCACCGGATCACATTCGCCCCATTCTATTTCTTGGTTCATAGTGGTTCACAAAATTTCAGAGCTTGGAGTGGAGGTGTTGCACTTTGCGGGTGGATGCACGGGTCTTTGCCAGCTGGTTGACGTGGGATAAAAGAAACCTCGAAAACCATGTTCGTGATCCATGGGTAGATTGGGTTAACATATAATGATTCATGGGGGTGAAGGTGAAATTTCCGCGGATGATTTATGCTGCTGGATGGGTTGTAGATGTGCAGAAGAAGATGGAGGGGGCGTATACTATTGTCAGTGCATGGAAGAGGACGGGGTACTAATAATGCGATTAATTATCAATTAATTCATTCAGTCAGTCATAATAAAATATCTGTTTCGCTTTACAAGTGATTACATTATTATTCCATTAAATACTACTTAAATCTTATGCAATACAACACAATGCAAAACCCCTTCTGTTTGTACCACTTTGCTCAAATTGCGGAGTTGGGATCCTCTGAGTCAAAAATTGTTTCGATTTTGATTGTTTTCCCGTAGTAAGCCACAGCAAACTTGAACAAATGGCGACTGATGAATCCGACAAGACAAGGGTTCGTTCCATCATCAAACCTCTCCCTCCTTTCAGCGCTCGAATCCCCGTCGTCATTGGTATAAAATACGCCAAGCGCAGTCTCAATCCTATCCTCCACCGGCACCTCATCCTTCTTTCAACGCACGATCAAACCCTTGGGACGAAACACACGAACACACCATCCGGATGCGCATCACACATGCGGTCGTTGTAGTCAGTATCGATGCTGATGATGTCAACGTTCATTGTCGACAATCAAGAGACAATTATATTTTTGTTGTGTTGTGTTGGTGTGGTGCTCGTGTCACCATTTTCATGTAAGTACAACAGTACGAGGACACAGTGACAATACACCTCGTGGACATCGGCGGCCATATCTTCAAAACCATCAGAGGAATTCATTTGAAACTTGGTATTGGCGAGTAGCTGGTGATTAATAGAATTCATTTCTGTTAAGGCAATAGACGATACCTGTAGAAACAAAGGAGTTATAAGCTCTTAAACTTAACAAGCGGTAAGTATAACTATCTACAGATACGTTTCTTGTCACCGATCCTTAGGCTCCGTTGATCCTTATCTCCCGTGGATTATGGTTAGAACATGTCAAGCTGGGCTTAAGCTCGTGAGAGAGTCCTTAAGGATTGTGCAATCTTGGCCGGTTCTCAGGGGCTGTATATTGAGGCCATACCAGTGGCCAAAGATATCTGACATACCGTCTCGGTCAGGACTTAAGGAGGCACCTAACAACTAAAGATTTAGATGGTTAACGACACGAAACCTCCTTATCCCCTGGCCTCCTTAAGTCCTGACCGAGACGGTATAAGAGCGGAAGGAACAAAACCCTTTTGATCTTTTTTTGGTATCCAGATACCATAGCCCGGAAAGACACTCCTATTTCGTAGATATTGTTCTTCAGAAATCGCCATCGAAGTTTTTTTTGCAAAGCAGGAACTGGAATGGCATTAAATTCTGGCGATGATTGCTTTGAAACTATTGATCGCATTAATTAACACATGATACCATACACAAGACGGCTTAAAGACGAGCATTTCTATATTATGTAAAACTGTCTATCATTTTTAATTTTGGTTCCACGTTTCGTCCGTTAACGGCGGGTGACAGACAGACATCAAAAGGGTTTTGTTCCTTCCCCTCTTATAATATGAAAGTGATTTTTGAGTTGTACAGTTATGTACAAACCTGGCTGGGTATTTCTGGTCCACCATGGATGGTTGATTTGCATCTTCACATGATGGTAGACAGCCACCATTTTGGAGTATTAGTGGTGGCCCCTTGATGCCATCAGAGAAATACGCACGATACAACCCCCAGGGATTTCATATTTCACTGTTTGTAAAGATGACTAGCCGAATGCCAAAAGATTCTAAGTAGATAACTCGCAACTTTACATTTGAGACTCGTTCCATGGTTTGATCTGTTGAAAGATGTTTATCCCAGCAGAACTTGGAATGTATCCAAGATTAGGTGTGTCTTTTGAACTAAGCATGATAATATTGCCCTCAAGACTTCTCTCATCAATTGTAATCTTGGGAGAGGAAATGCAGTCTGTGAGTTCAATCTTTCCAGTTTTCTCCTTCGAAATGGTGTCATGGATACATTATGATTTAAGATTGATGAGACACATAATCGTTTGCGAGTCTAAATTGGACACCTTACCAGCAGTTGAATTTCCAGCTTGTAATTCCCTTGCTTCTCCAGCACAATATGGAGGACTCTTCCAAATGAACGCGCTCTCGTACCACGGCTGAATTGAACTAGATCTCCAACCTCGAATCTCTGACCAGACTTAGTCTTGATTGAATAGATGTCATTTGAAATCCCTACGACTCCATCATCAAGAAAAACTTTGTATCGAGGATTCTCATGCAACGGCACGAGTCTTCTTTGAATGATACACTGATGGGCCCATGCCAAATCCAGCAGGGGAACATTATCGGGAATATGACGTTTCATTTCAGACACATTTAGGGGTATTGATGTAACATGTGGGGGCAGAATGGCTGAGCTGAGCAAACAACAATCGGCATTGTCAATTTTACCCTTCCCTTTTAAGCTGCTTGTAGTTATGACAGATGCACCCAGAGCTAAGAGAGTGCTTCTCCTTAACATCACAAAAAGTTTGAAAACTTGAGTCTTGAGCAACGATATTGCAGAGAAAGACAGAGAATGGAATAGACTCACCATTCGGCTTCTGTTGCTGTTTCCACTGTAAGAGCAATGGTCATACCTTCGAAAATAAGACTCCCACCTCCGTTTCGAAGCAAACCGGGACGAAGCCAATCTCGAGCATTAGAAGCTCGTTGCATGACAAAAACACCAGACGAGTGATCAAGCCCAATCGGAAGCCGATACTTTCGATACAAATCAGAATTCATGACAGTCACAGATTGTTCTACACTGATCCTCTCCTCTAGCTCTACAAGCCTTTGCAGCAGAAAAAGTGAAAACAAGAGAAATAATTATTATTATAATGAGACTATAGCAATTAAGAACTCACCAATTATGGTGAAGCATTGGAACACCAACGGCCGCAGCAAAGATGTACTTAGGACGGCGCCAAGCGGTATAATCTGACAGGAAAAATAATTTTCCGTGAGACTTGTCCGCATCAATATCCAGAATGGAAACTATGCGCCCACCAAGTTTCCGAATCCGCGTATCGATCAATAGTTTCTTATCGATTCCTGAATAAAAGAAACCAAATTGGCTGAGAGGTCCGTTGGATTTAGCATTCAAACTTCTGAATGATGGAGCTGCGTCGAAGCCTTGGGTCTGTGACGAATGAAAGGAGGGCGATATTGTTGTTTTGGTAGCTTCCAATCGTTTCTTTTTCTTAGTTGATCCACTCATTTCTAACGAAGATTTCCGTTTCTCGGCGTTGACAGGTGTTCTAGTAGACTTCGACGTCAACGACTTGGTTCGTTTCATGGATTCTTCTTGAACGGAATCAGGTGTTCTTCTTGTCCTCGAATTTGGACTATTCCCACACAGCGCATCTTTGTACTCCATATTGTTGCTCACAGCACGGGCTAGAATAGTTGACAGGGCAGAATGTGAAGATAGATGTCTTACAACTAATGATGACAGCTGGGTCAAAGTCACAGCTTCCTGCAGCACTCGATGAACTACCTCCTCCTCTGTCAGATAAAAATCAACTCCCTTTACACCCTTAGAGCCCAATCGGGTTGTAGGAGGCACAAAGCACCAGTTTCTAGATAATGAAGACATTTTAGAAGATTCGTACCTCCAATTCAGGTTGAGCTCGCCACCCTGTACTTTCAGGCGTTGCCATATTGGATTGAATAAGCCACCAACAAAGGATGATTCATCTTTTCCACTCATAAAATCAGCCGCAAGAAGGATACTAATCTTGCCGGTTTCAAGCGTAATGAGCTGCTGTTCCCCACACAATTTAGAATCGTCCATTGCTTTGAGCCTATCACCTTCTGCTTGATTTTTACCTATCTGATCGAAATCATCCACCATATGATTAGAAGATGTTTTGTATTCAATGTGGCCTCTCTTCGTGGCTTCATCAACAACTGTTTCGCCAAGAAAAAAATGAATGCCTAATTTGGTACCAGCATGGGTCGCGCCGTCAGGGGGGACGTAAACTTTGTTGTAAGGCTCAGGTCCGGTTTTATATTTCCAGCCCTTTTGCTGCAAAATTTTCCACATGCTAGGGAGGAATGGACGTGTCTTATCAATGTAATCCTCATCAAGTTTTGGTTTTTCGGCTCTATCATTCATTCGCTCAGGTGATGCACGACGTTTGACAGATTTTGATGTTTTACCCGATACGACACGATTCTTTAGAGAGGATAACACTTGTGAAACCTCGTCGTCGCTACCCGATGAATCTGCATCGTTTTTGTCATCGTTCTTATTATTGGCGGGGGTTGGCGACGAAATCGCTCCCAGAAGAGTCATGAAGTCTTTTATGGTTCGACACTGCGCGTTGATTAAGGCGTTTTTCTCCTGCAATTCTTGTCTCTGTCGAGAAATGATTTCATCTTTCTCCTTGACAATCTTGCGAGATTTTCTAAGTTCCGTTGTAAGGCCATTTATCTGGTCAGCGTGAAATCGACGCAAATCCGCATTTTCATCTAAAATTTGTTTTCCTGTAGCTATCATCTTCATCTCCTCCAGGGTTGGCAATTGTTTTGTCAACCTCTTCGCTGCTTCGAGCTGCTTCCGAGCGCAATATGTCACATTTGACTGGTCAACATAATAGCCACTCGGATCAATGTCGCTGCAGCTTCCGCCATCGCCTTCAGACTGCGACATAAAATCTCCTCTTTCGCAATAATGAAGAATCTTTGGTGTGATGACAAGTTTACATCCGACGTGCGGGATATCGGCACGATTTGTGCTGTACGAAGGAATGTTGGCCGTTTTTGACGATTCATTGGAAGAACCTTCTTGTATGGGCGAAGAATTCGATGTTCCTCGCGAAAGACGTTTGAGACTGGACGTTTTATGTTCGAGATGAATGTCTTGAGTCTGCGTATCTTCAATCTCATCATTATTCTTTGGTATCGAGTTTCCCGTATTAAATAGGGAATTGTCATCAGAATCTCCCTCATCCAAAAAAGTGGTTTCTCCATCCAAAGGATTGTTTGAATTATTCGCATCTGTTGTATCCGTGGTTACTTTTGATTCGGGCAAATCCACAAGCGGGGTACTACTGTCTATGCATGTTTTCCAAATCAATTTGTCATCTCTCCTGTGTTCTTTTCTATCTTGTGATATGGCAGCATTGATGCTTTCTGTTTCTCGTTGAGAAATCTCAAGCAAATCCTGCGACAGCTCCTGACTAGTTGATTGACGATTGTCATCGCGATGAATACGGCCTCTTTGTGATGAAGCCAGCTCAGGGGAATTGATTTCTTCGACAAGTTCATTGGGATATGATATCATTGATAGCAACCCAACATCCGGGGTATGTTTCATATCATGATTATCAGGAAGTCGAGGTGGACTATGTTCGAGTTCGCTGCAACGAATATCAGCTTTCTCTGATTCTTTTTCACTTTCACCGTTTGCCTTCTTCTTACCTACATCACTACATTCCGTTTCCCTGATATTGCAAATCTCCAGTTGGTTTTTACTGATGAGATCGTCGTTCTTGATGACTGCCGAGGAATTCAGAATCACATGTGGAGACGAGGTAGTGTTCTGTGAATCGTTCTTATCTGGGCTTTCGTCAACATCTTGTTTTCCCAGATCGTGGTGCTCAAAGGGAGTTTGCTGCAAAGATCCGGACAGAATAATTAGTGTTGCGGATGGTAGAAGCTGAGTTTCTGCACCATACAACGAATCAACAGTTTCCTCGGTGCATTCATCAATGGGAGTATCCGGGGATTCAACAATCTTCGATGAAAAGGTTTCAGTGGCATCAGCTTTAGATATTGCTGGGTTTTGTGACGGTCCAGTCAACCCAGATAAGAGTGCATACTCTGAATTGATAATTGTGGGAGGACGGCAAACAGACTGGAATATGACTCCGTCAGCACTTTCGCCTTCGTCGCCACAATTGTCGTCGTATTCATCTCCTGCCTGTGTCAGCAAACCGTTCAATTCTCCGAAAATAACATTTGTGTTTGTCCGATTACTAATTTCTTTTGCATCACATGACCAACCTTCGTTCCTTTCGTTGCCATCATCACACTCGACAATGCTATCAATATTGTAAGCAGTATCATCGCCCGAATTGAACATAACGTCAACATCCGTATTGGTTGCCGGGTTGGATACTCCGAAAATGACATTTGTGATTGTCCGATCACTAATTTCTTTTGCATTACACGACGAACCTTCGTTCCTTCCGTCGCCATCATCACACGCCGCAATGCTATCAATTATGTAAGCATTATCATCGTCCGCATTGAACATACCTTCAACATCCGTATTGGTTGCCGGGTTGGATAAAGCTATTTCCTTTGTGTCGTTATCACTGTTAGAGTTGCGATAGCAGAGGTTGCGTTGATCTATTTTGTCAGAACAACCCCTAGGTACTACCATTCCACCTTGTGACGCGCTTTCGCATTCATCAGTGCGACCCGAGTCAGCACCTGAGCAGGAACCACGATCGGTTGCTTTCTGTGAAACACATTTATCGTGGAAAACTTCGTCTTCTGGGGGGTTCGAGTTTTGGCAATGTATCTTCTCTGATTGACATTTACATCCTAATAATGCGTCTGCATTGCTTTCTACATTTTGAAAATATCCCTCACCACATTTGACATATACGTACGTCCCATCCGCATTCGCCTTTTCGTCATCTCGAGATTGAAACAGGAGCTGTGATATGCTTGAATCCTTCTGCACTCCCTCAACTCCAAAGGTTGGCACCGCACCATGACTTAGTTTATCAGGAGTCAAAGTTTGAGTGAGAAGCTCATGCGAATAAGTTCCAACAGAAATATCTGATCGAAATGGCGTAGTTTTGAAATATTCACGAGCTGATTCCATGGGAGGTTCAGATTTTGTAGGGGTTTGCGTTGCAGACGAGCCAGCGTTGTCTTTCTTTTCCGAATCCATCGTACTCGTCGCGACTCGCCCTTTGATGGCTAGTCTATTCTGTGAATGCAACATGTTTTCGTCAATCAGTCTTCCCTGCGATTTCTGTTGACTTTGAATTACATTATACTCTTCCCAACAGGATTTGCAATAGTAGCACCCTGGGTTATCTTTATCTTCCTCGCACTCTTGATTGGATCCACAAGTTTTGCATGACATACCGTTTGAGCAAATAACATGATTAATCTCGCCATTCATACCGACCCCGCCAATCGGCAATTTGTCGCCATTTTTCATGTCACTACCTCTTTACAACATATAAGTTCAGCGTCCTTACCAGGGGGGGGTCGTCGGTGGTGTTTGCTGTGTAGTGACAAGATTAGAAAGGAGTAGAGAAAAGTCATCGTGCAGCGAGTGGGTTGGTCTGACCCTATCGTTCCCGAGATTTTTCATATAAAATTGAACAAGCAAAAAATAATCTCGAGAAATTGTACGAGTCAAGAGATCATCTGATGATAAAAGTTCTGCATTTCGATAGGGTAAGGGTACTATACGTACTACCACAACCATGACAACAACAATGAGAAGTTGATGCTTTTGACGAATTGTTATCATGGAGTCATATTCATCGATTATTATGTTTCTGAAACTGCTGTCAGGATGCGGACTGGTTAACTGACTACAACAGCCAGTGCAAAATCTGGTGGTTCCACTCCAGCACTGTTTGCATCACAGATCTCACAATCGTCTGCTCTATGTCATAGCCGTATCCTAACTCTTCGTACATAATTCTGGTTCCTGCCACCCTGCAGCTTCCAATGCAGAACCAACTATGTACAGTGATCCTGTGACGCAAATCTCCACACGAGCGTGATTGCATTGCCGTTGGTCATGTCGAAGCATCGTCATTGTTTCCTCCTTTATCATCGTTAGTGCGGTTTTGGCGTCGAGACCGAATTCAACTTTTGCTATCGCATTTGGCGATTTGCACAAAAGCTGTTGGTATAAACTAAATGTGCTCCAAATATTAGCAAGAGTCTCCTGCCAAGAACATGTAGATGTGCAACTGAAAGGAACTTGACAGCTGTGGACATCTTCCAACAAAGTTACCATGTTTTCCAATGTCATTACTCCAGACTGTTCTATATTGCTGGTGACCCATTCAATGTTCAATGTTTTGGGTACCATGCTAGGCCTCTCACAATCGGCTTGGCAAAAATAGACCAAGTCAAACAAATTCGATTGTAGAAGGCTATACAGGAGAGGTAAAGGATTGCGTTCATGACTGCAATTGAATAAGAGCACCCTGTAAACTATAGATTCGCCACAATCCTTCGATACGGATCTGAACCAATCGATACATGCTTTTATAGAGATAGGAGTATGCGCGCCGTCACACCGTAAATTAATGGTCACTTCGACGTCTTTATCTTCGCTCACTATAATTGGTTGTTGTAAACTATGAGATCTTCCAGGCCAAGAGGCATTTGCAATAGCTTGTCGTATCTGATCAGAGGTCACGCATGATGAAATACTCGGCGAATACTGGTTCATTGCTTCTTGACACATCGCCACAGCCAAAGCTGCGTTGCTTCGTTGATGATTCCCTTCGATTCCAATCTCCAGAGACTCGTCCAAGGAAGAATCATGAATTACTTCGAGATAGCAAGTGTTTGAGTCATTCTTTACAACGTGCCGTAGAATGCTTAGTACACGTGCGGTGTTGTTTCCATTGGCAAATACTAAGGTTTGGTCTGCATCGCGTGAAATGTGTGTATTGTCGCAACGTTGATCAGTTTCTGTAATCTTGTCCAAAAATGCTAAATAGCCTCCGTAGTTTCTACCTATTGTTGACAACTTGTTTGAAGCGAAAATGCCACCCTTTTCCCAAGCAATCTGTTCTAACGATGAACCAAGAACACGAGTGTGATCGTAGTCAATTAAAGTCACACCCCGCATCAGTATTCGTGCGGCTGTTTCATTCGTGGTTGATGACTTGTCCGGAGCAATCAATGGTTCGAAGATGTTTGTTGCATCATACCGTCCCCCCATCCCGACCTCCAAAAGAATGACATCAATCTTCGGAGATTCGCAATGACAGAATGTGTAAATAGCCATGAGTGTCAGCATGCGGAAATATCCAGGTAGTTTCGGCAAAGGCGGTAATTGATCGTCACTCGTATGAATTTCTTTCCCCAGACACGATTCATCGAACTGTTCTAACTTCCTCTTCACTATCCAATACGCGTGAGCAAACATTTCTTTGGAAACAGGTAATCCATTAATCCGAATTCTCTCCCGAATAGTAACCAAATGAGGTGAGGTAAACATGCCCGTGTTGAGTTTGTAAGCAGATCGCAGAATATTTTCACAAAAGGCTAGTGTAGATCCCTTGCCTTTTGTTCCTGTAATGTGGAAAATAATTTGAGGAATTTTACAATTCGCTGTGAATGAACCATTTGATGTACAGTCAGCTCTATTGTTGTTCAGATCCAGCCCTAGCCGGTATAAGTATGCGTACATGTCCTGAAGAGTGTTTGTCCTGCGATCAGAAGCGGCACGTATTTCGTCTGGAGTGACGGCTTGGTGAAGTGACGAAAAGAGTGACTTGACGGCATCTTCGTAGTCTTCATTGTAGATGTCGTGGCCTGTCATCACTCGGCTTAATCGCGACGCTAGCCACTGCTTGGAATAATGATCTATTGGTATGAAGACTTGCGTTCGTAGAATATTCGTTCGTTTCGGAGTGATTCTAATTCGATGAAGTCCTTCATTCGCCCTTAATCTGCCAAGGGACCAGGGGAACGGCACTTAAAGTTCCGGTGAAAAAAAATGCTACTTATACTTGCTTA
>JALLPF010000684.1:0-11678 GCA_036939455.1 Cyclotella distinguenda | reverse complement strand
CCTGGATATAGCCGGACCAGTCCTGTACCAACGTAGGGAGAGGGACGGACCAAGCCACGACGCGCGATGTTGGAGAGCGTTTGTAGCTGAAGTTGAACCCGGTAGTGGCATCGTGAGAGAGGTAGCCCTTGTGGAAGGCGCCCTCGTGGTCGATGGTGACTTTGGCATTGTTTTGGTAGAAGTAGGGTAGGCGGGTGAAGGGGTCGGTCCCGGTGATTGGGAGGGGCGGTGGTGTGATTTCTGTTAATATGTCGGAGAATGTGAAGTCGTGAGTGGTGCCGTCATCGAGACGGACGGTGTAAGTGTCAGGCGGGCCAGAAGCGGACGTATCAGAATGGCTAGACTCTGGGATCGGCGAGATGGGTATATTCATGATTGTGCCTTTCTTGTTAACGCCATCCTGGGAGATGGAGATACGTGTACCGGGAGGGAATGGTTCGGGCACGGGGTCGTGATTGTTACGGAGAAGGCCACAGATTAACCCACCATCGTAGCGGATCTGTTTAGGGAAAGTAGAGACGGGTAGACGACTCTCATCGAGTTTGAAGACTGGTGGACGGTAGTAGTGCTTGGTGATGGGATTGAAAAAGAGGACTGTGTTCGACGAGTCATCCCGACCTACTGCTATGCCGTCTAGACATTGGTGTTGCATTTTGGATTTGGTCTCCTGTGTCCCGTTATGGGGGAAGTAGCCGACTGAGAAGAGTTGAAACCAGGTGGTGGCATCGGGTTTGGAACCATGAACGAGCTCGAAAGGGGAGGATATTTTCTGACCGACACGGCCAGGAATTTGGTTGAGCATGTGAACGGAATGTTTCACTGCGAACCACCAGTACTCCCGACCAACCTGTTTCTCGCTTATATAAGCGCGAGCCATCTGCACAACCGTCTTCCATGTGCTCTCCACCAATCCATTGGCACTCTGAAAGTGGGAGGGAGCCGCCATGACCTGTGTGCCGTGCGACTTAATCCACCGCAAAGTGTCTCCGCCGATTAATTTCTGGTCGAAGTCACAGTGGAGGGTACGTGGGAGTCGGCGTGTAGCGGCTTTGAAATCCTCCAGTGCCGCGATGATGTCCTTTGAGGAAGTAGATTGTAGACCGAATATCCAACTGAAGCGGGTAGCCACATCAACGAGGAGTAAGGCGTAGCGAAACCCCCCTAGACTAAGGCAGTCGCCAAAGCAGATGTCGAAGTGAACTTTATGTAAGAATTTTCTCGGAGTGGTAGAGGCACGACCGCGGGCAGGCCGATGCATTGTTGCGTAGTCCCCCAGCGAAACCGGAAGGTCACCGTATTGGATAAGCTTGGCATTGGAAGATGCTGAGATGACATGCGCAGGGTGTCGAAACTTGCGGCATCCAAAGATGCGGTGAAGAGTGAGGTCGTCGAATGTAGTACGGCGTTCCCCGGGTCCAGGTGTATACGATGATGGGATTGAGGGGAGATCCGTTGGGTCGTCATGAAAGCGTTGTAGGAGGGTGAGAGGGAGAGGACCCCGGGCAGACTTGGTAGGCGGTAACGTTGGGGCATCAGTTGGATGATCGTCGATAGGAGATGCGTTATGTGTACCCTCGGGGAGAGTTGATGCCACCCGAGCAGAAGTGATCCGAGGTTCCGTGTAATCAGGAGGATGATTGCCGGAGAGGCCAATAGGTTCATATGATACGATTGTATCAACCGACTCCTCCACTGCAAGGGTGAATGTGGGGAAGAGAATATGGCTACCAGAGTCAAAGTGACTAAAGTAGCCGCATCCCGGCATCATCTTGTGTTTCCTCAGGGAGTACAGAGGAGCGCGGAGGTCTGGTACATGGAGGGCGTCCCGGAGGATAATGACTCGACCATTGAGTCGTATCTTAGCTGTCCCAACGCCCTGGATGGGAATCGTGGAGGTATCCCCGAGGGTGACAACCCTGCCAGGGGTTAAACGGTATGAGGTGAATGCGGAGTAATCCGGGAACATCATATCAGTGGCTCCCGTGTCTGCGCAGCACTTGGTTGATGTGTAGTTGACGTAGGAGATGTTGTTTGAGTGGACGGCAAGGGAGGTCTGCGCCAGTGCCGCAAGCTGAGACGAGACATGGTGGCATGAGGGCGGACACGCAGGGGGGCTGGTGTGCGCGGGAGTTGGGTTGGTGTTGTGGACATACGTGGCCCGAGACGCGGAGTGCCTAGAATAAGCGGTTGACTGCGTGTTATTAGAGTTAGGTTCTACCGAAAAGTAGGTAGGATCGAAGCTGGCGTCGGAGTCAGAGTCCATTTCAAGATCACGATACGGATTGTATGTCGGTGCCCGTTTGTCAGAGTCAGTAGTGGTGGACGCCCGCAGACAGGTGGGGGGAGGGCTAGCCGGTCGGGGCGTGGACGTGGTGGAGGGGTGTGTTGACTGGGGTGCGGAAGAGGAGGCAGTTGTATGTCGAGCAGATCGGCGCGGGACCCGTGCCTCACGTTGTTTTCTCCGCTCGTCAGAAATTGGTTTCCATGCGGCGAGGACACTGGCTGCCTTAGTCGCATCCGAAATAATTACCCGTCCCGCTCGAGCCAATGGGACGCAGCCTGTCTGCAAGTGAAATTTATCCGTTGAAAAGCAAATTGGACACTGGGTGTTGGTGTCGAGGAGTGTCGAGACGGTGGTCCAGTCAACCCCCCTGGCCGGAGGGTATGCAAGTGCCGGTGGATTGCGAGCGTTAGGGTGAGTGGGTGTGGTTTGGGGTGTAGTCGGGGGTGGTATGTTCGATGCGCGCCGAACTTGGGACGGGGCTTCGCCAGAGCATACTGTGTCGCCGATCAAACAATTCCAGTTCTTTCACAAGCGTGTCCATTGTCGCATCCACCAAACTTGGGTCACCCGATTCGAATCTCTGAATCAAACCGCCGTATTCCGGGCCAAGGCGAGTCAACATCCTGGTTGGAAGGACGTCGCTAAAGTCAATACCTTTCAGTCTCAGCCAAAGACCCCGACCCCGAGCCATGTACTCCGCGCATGTCTCCCCCGGCAATTTCTCCATCTTGTCAAAGTCGTTAAGAGCCGTGAGTAAGCTGTGGTGTCCCGCGGGCTCGAGTAGTTCGATGAGGCGTTTGAGCATGCCAAAGACCCCGACCCCGAGCCATGTACTCCGCGCATGTTTCCCCCGGCAATTTTTCCATCTTGTCAAAGTCATTTAGAGCAGTGAGTAAGCTGTGGTGTCCCGCGGGCTCGAGTAGTTCGATGAGGCGTTTGAGCATCGCAAAACCGTCATTGGAGAATTTCGGGTCATGGATGAACGACGCCGTGATGGAGTCAGGGAGGACTTTGTCGCGAAGTAGTTCTTGGCGGAGATGTGTGCTTTGAGCCTGCGAACTGGGGAGCTTGAGATCCCAATCAACCCCGGAATAGTAGCTGTGAAGTTTGTGTGTGTGGATGTTCTCGAGGAAACGAGGAACGGTGTTTATGTCCCCATTCCATGATGGGAAGACGGGAGGCTTGATGGTGGAACTGTGCGTAGAGAGGGAGGATGACGTGAGAGACTTGAGGGCTTCGAGGAAAGCCAGTTGATTTTGTTGATTTTGAAGTGTCAACTGATGGAGGATGTTCGTCGAGTCGGAGGATGGGACTGAGATGTAGTCTGTGGGACCGTGGTGTGACGATGGCAGACGAACCGATGAAGGGGGAGGGACGTGTGAGTAAGGAGGAGAGAACGAAGAATCGTGACGTAGGTGAGGTGGGAGATAATTCATGGAGGGCATGAAGGGTGTGTTGATGTGGGAAGGAGCAGCGTTGGCTGGAAAGGGAGGATGATATATCGGGAAGGTTTGGACACTGTTGTGGTCGTGAGGAGTAGGGTGGTAGATCGGAGGAATGTTCATGGCTACTGGTGTTGTTATGGTTGATGAGGGAAAGCCACAGGAACGATGGTGGGTTGCAATGGAAGAATTGCCCGAGGAAGATGATGATGTTATGGTAGTGGTGTCGAGTTGAAGTGGAGGAGTATAGATGTTGGGAAGTGGAGTCCGGACATCAGATGACGGTAGTTGGGGAGGTGATGCCGTCGGTGAGGATAGTTGTGTCGAGTCGGAGCGACCGAAGATGCGTTGCGCAAGGGCGTCGTCGGCTAACGGCGACGCGGGATGAGTGGAGAGCCATGCTGTCGACGAAGAGTAAGGGATGAACGCGAAGTCGTCGAAGCCGAGGCGAAATAGGGCCTGACACGCCGGTGTCCATAGGGTGATATCGGGGACCCAGAGAAACAGAGGTGCCGTGGAGGTGGTGGCGGCGACCCGAGCGCGAAGGACGCCGACGTTGGAAGATGAACGTAGTTCTGGGGGGAGATCGGACGAGACATCCGCAATGATGAGCGGGAAGTCACCGGAGTGTGACATAACACGACTGGCACAGTCTGAATGTATCCGCAGGAGGGGCAGAAGAATGGGGAGAGGACGCTAACCTAGGCGGCGATGGACGTCATGGTGTAGACCTCCCCCATGCGTAAGGGCTCATAACCTGTAGATGTGCTTAAAGTCGGTTTTAATTTATTATAATAGTATTTTAGAGGATCCACAGTGAGGATCGCTGGTTTTTAGATTCATGTTCAACATGGGCGACAGACAGACGTGACTCATGCAATATCATCGCCCACAATAATATTATGTTCTAATTTCTCGTTGTTGGATTTTATTGATGGAAATGGGGGTCATACCTATATGGCTCTTATGCATTTATAAAAAAGGGTTGAAATTCGAGCTGCCTATGGACAATGGGTAGACACGCTCTCACCCTTAATCGAGTCATCGCTGGGGCCACGAGGCCTCGAGTAAACATTGTACCGAAAACCCTCCACCTTGGCGGCGCTCTTATCTCCACATTTCTTAATCATAACAATGAATTCTTCTCAAGATTCGATTGAAATTTTCACCGAGCCCCCGCTCGAAGTCACAATGGAAATGATGTCGCAGACGACAACGTCATTGTTGGCAAATATGGCTATGAATGTCTCAATTTCTGGCGTTTCGGGCATCAGAACATCCGCTATCAGTTTACCGTTTGATGCTAACGCGTATGGTGTTGATTCACATTCATCCAACGCAACAACAAATTGTACTCTTCATTATCTTCGAAATGAATCGAAATCATCAACGAAGAGCCATCCGTTGGAAAGCAACCACCGAATCATTGGTCCAAACGAAACATTGTATCTCCAAAAATATGATTCAGTCGTCAGAAAAATCATGTGCAATTATGATGCTCATGCACGTGGCAAAAAGCTGCCGAAGTACAGAGATATGTCTGACGAAGCCCGAGCGACCGCTTTGTCCGAAGTGGATCAATTATTAAATCGTATGAATTTTAATTCATATACATCATGTCAATTGGATACCGGAAAAGTTCAGGTATTTAATAAGCAAACCAGTCACTGCAGTAACATCGATGGCCAAGACTATAGCAACGAGAAATCGGACAAATCGATTCAGTCCGAACAATCATTGTCTCTTCCCAGCGACGACTGGCCACAGCAATCGGGACCTTCTACCACGACTATGAGAGAAGAATCCAACATGGATTATTCAGGTGCATCCGCAACAACGATGGAATACGATCATTCAGTCTCAGTGTTGGAGGAGAGTATGATTTTATTATCAGAGGACGAATCACAACGCTGCAAAGGCGCAGCAGATGTAGATGAAGAACTATCCCGATTTTCAGCAGGAGATGACTGCGAACGCAATCGAGACTATCCCAGTGTATCTCCAATCGAGAGGACTCGTCACTGCCATAAACCTTCTCTTCGTTATGCCGTTACGTTACGTGATATGGACGAAGCATCGTCTCCTCTGGTCCCGACTCATAAGCAATCCAGCAAACGATGCGCGTCCAATTCCGGTAAACGCGGCCTCAGATCCCGATATCGCAGTAACGTCGATGATTTTGGAGGCGAGGACGCTGAAAATTCGTTACTACGACATTTTGACCAAGGCGGAAAAGGAATCTATTGCGATGATGGTGATTCTTTTAGTTGCGGCAGCCCAATCCAGAGGAAGAGCTGCGATGGGGAATTCGATATCGACTGCGAAGAAGAGGGCATAGTCACTCTTCCTGAATTGGCAACTCAAAAGAATCTGGGCGTTTCTACGGCTGGATATCGCGGGAGAAAGCTCCCGGACGATGAAACTTTAGAACAGAGCTGCTTTTCTCCTCAAGAAGACGATGCTGAGTTTGATGGTGATGGTTACGAGAACGAGGAATTTAATGGTACTGATGTTCCTGAAAAGGATCATCGCAGACAAACCAATCATCTGATATCACAGTGGAATACGTTTCAAAATGCGGATCCTAAGCTCACTTCGACTCAAGATGAAGATGAAAATGAGTCACCAGTCAGGCGTAGAGCCATTCGTTTCGATGGACATTCTCAACAAACTATGACTTCTTCTCTTCATCAGGTCCAAGCCGCACAGGGTGATCAACTTGCGATCGAATCGCAGAGGGATGACGAATTATATGACGGGAGCGTCGTGGACATGGGCGTCGATTCTCGAGCTATCACTGACCATGATACCATCCAAACTGTCCGAAATCTTTCAAGGCGTGCCAAAGTTCTTGAATCGAGAGGTATCAACTCATCCCTTCTTGATGAAGTGGCTCCAACTGATATCCGTCTAAAACATGGCGTTAATTTCCGTGTGGATCCATTGTGTTGTCGTCAGCCGAAGGGCAAAGTTGCATCTCATCATACGTCGAAGTATTCGGATGAGCAACATTCCAGGCATGCGAGTGCTGTAAAACCGAAAAGGAGTGATACATCAATTGCTGCTGGAATGAATTCTTCGTGTTCCAATAACTCACTTTCTGACCCCGAAGAGTGTTTCATTGACCCTATAGCAAGGTTCCCAACGAGAGTAGCTGCACGTTTGAATACAGCCTTCAACTTTGTTCTAAAAAAAGAAAGGGAAGGTTCTGATTCCCATGAAGCGTGTGGAGTTCTGCTCTCCATGCCAATACAACAAATACTCAGTGTCACAATAAAGGTTCTAATTCAAACTATCGAATCATCAAGGAAACATCAACGCTCAATGAACGACCTGCCTGTCAGATCAAAGAGATACACCCCAATGAATATTATTTCACGCGAGAGGGATGTATTGGCTGGTGGCACGCTCATTGTGCTTCGAGGAAAAGAGGAGGTAGCCAACTGGGAGGTGGCGTTGCGAGAATACACTTCGTTATCAGTCATAAATCATGCTGAATTGCTCTCGAATATCAGAAAGCTTTCTAACACTGCAGCGAAATGTGCAGGGTTCGATGTTGTTTTATCTACGTAAGTCATGTTTCTTTCGTCCCACCATCGGTGTGAACCAGCTGATGAAGTCTCGTAACATCTTTAAGGTACGACGCCCTCAAGTCGAAAGAGGTCACAATACCTGTTGATGAAAAGGGACGGGCCATACTTGATCGTCATTTTCTGACAACGAATTCTTTCGATGACGGCGAACGATGGCTCATATCACGAGCTGCAAGAACCCAATCCGGTACAGACGCATCGCAAAAATGCCATCAACTTAGTGTCCTTCATCGGATGCTATGGTATAGACTGATTATGCTCGATGTACTCGGGCGAAGAGGCTTCCTGGTCAAGAATGGGACTGCCCGTGCACAAGCAGCCATCGCTATCAATTCTGCCTCAAGGTGCGCTTCTATCATGCTCGATGAATTAGACGATCTCTGCCGTGTACTTATTGTTTTTCGTAAATTTGGTCCTGGCATTAAAGGTTTATCCTGTTTGAGGAAGTGAATAGCAGTGAAAAGAAAGATAAGAATGATTCAAGTGTTATTAAATTGAAAGACGACAGACGTTCGCTTCGGTCAGTTGCGAGCGTTGTTCAATTGCCGGCAACTCTCAAATTAGACAGATTCATCTCGAAGTTTGTTCTGGATGTCAGCAAAGTCTGTGCAAACGACGATCAAAAAGCACAACATAATCGTTCAACTTCAATTAGTATGTCCGAGGAAGGAAAATCTTCCAGTGATGATGATCTTACAGATCCATATTGATACACAAGCCGGCCACTGAAATTTGAGAGTTTATCTTCACTTTAAAAAGACAGCAATTATTTTGAGGATTCGATCATTCTTCTCCATTTGCTAAGGCAGTTCCTTTGCAGAAAAGAAATGTCAAACGTAGAACATATCTTATTCTTATGTGAATCAATGAAGGATCTTCGTTATCCTGTCCGAACACTGGAGAGATGTTGTCATCCTTATTGATGTCTGCCAATGCGCCTACACTTCCTCATTATCCCCCCAGTCCCGGATGAATTCCAACCAATCTACCTATGGACTGAAACCTGATATCATTGACAAGTTTGCTCAAGACCTTGGTAATTGGTGTGTGATGTTTCAGTGAGATGTGCTCACGACGTGGGATCCCACAATGACATGATATCGAACATGTGAACGGTGGTGCCCGTGGGCGCACCAAATTGGTGGTCTTTTGTGTCGAAGGTTATCGAATTCGTCCTTGGACGCGGCGGGGTTGCTGGTTGACGATGGGGGATTCGTGGGGTTGGAGAATCCTGCTTGGATCAAGCGTTCCTCGATGGATTCGTCCATTTCTGCGTCATTCTCCTCTTCCTCCTCGCTACTACTGCTACCCGAATCACCAGTAACCTCCAGCTAACTTCTCATTTCCCCCTCCGCCTCCATTCTCTCCATCAAATCAATTATGGCGCTAAAACAATCCTGTGGATTTGTTGACGAATTCCTCGTGCGTCATTCTCCGCTTCCTCCTCGTTAATACTACAACAGCAACTAATACCCGAATCACCCACAACCACCTAGCCTCCATCAAGACAGTCCTGCAGTTTGGTTGACGAATTCAACGTCCGATTCCGCCTCATTCTCCTCTTCCTCTGCCCTAATTAGACTACCCAAATCACGCAACCCCCCACGGACTCCCCATATCCCCCTCGGCCTCCATCATCTCAATCATAGCACGGAAACGATCCTGTCGATTTGTGGATGAATCGAGGTCAGTTCCCGCGTCATTTTCATCTGCCTCCGCGCTACTTCTACTACTACTATCGTTATACGAATCACACACAGCCCCGAACTGACCCCTCATCCAGAGAATTCCCACCCCCCCCTCGTCCTCCATCCTCTCAATCATGGCACGGAAAAAATCCTAATGATTGTTGACGGATTTGGAGTCAGTTCCCGCAATATTCTCCTCTTCCTCCGCGCTACTTGTACTACTGCCATTATTACCCGAATGACACACAACCCCCAACTGACTCCTCATCTCCCTCTCCACCTCAATCTTCTCCTCTTCTTCCTTACTACTACTGCTACTACCACCCGAATCACCCACAACCCCAAACTGATTCCTCATCTCCAGATACGCCTCCACCTCCACCCTCTCCACAAATCAATGATCAATGGTGGCACGAAAACAATCCTGTCGATTCAACCCACTCTTCCCCCTCGACCTCGACATACTACCCACCGTAAATACCTCGACACAAACGATACTAAAGAGCTTCAATAGATCCATGTTGGAGCGCTACATGACATCGAATGGGTTGGCTGATCAAAATTCCATCAAAAGTTCACGTTGGTGAATGCTAAATGACCTGCAATTAATATTCACCCTGCGCATATGGAAGTTCGACCGCGTCTTCCTATTGATATCTAGGTGTTGATTTCTCCGTAGACTTTTGATGCAACACAGACATCCCTGGAACTAGTTGCATTGTGAATCTTAAACGGATGCTGAGACCAACACAACATGATCCACAACGCGCGAAAGAGTCGAAATTATGGTTCGACGTACAAGTTTCACGGCAATGATTATCCCTTCTTCTCAAGGAGGGTCTGGCGTCCGGCGTTCAGAGTTGCTGATCGGGAATTTCAGACCCGCTGGACATTGCGAAGAAGCTGATGTGCTGCTACCCCTGTTCGTTTTGTTTCTCCTAGGGTGTGCTTGCGCCGACGAACCACCATAGGTTCTCATGTTGGACAAAAATTACGCTGGCCTGGTCCCCTGAGTGAAAACAAACGATGTAGATCAAATTCGCTGAATTAACAATATATGATCGTCAAAGCATTTTTTCTTTAACTCGAAGTCGAATGCTTGAGTCAATCGTGCATTGGCACAGGTCAAACATGTGCCGATGAAACAAAAATAAATCAACAACAATCATCATCATGTCGGTTCGGTACGTAGGAGTAGATATACTACTTTTTATAAGTACGGTAGACGGTAGTAGGAGCTCATATTTTTTCATATTTCCATTGAAGACGTCGTCCCCTTGCTCCTCATCTCTTGAATGATCAATTTTTTTTGTCTATAAGTACTTTACTATAGGTACGTCGTAAAGGGTAAAGTTGACATAAGATATCATGATAAAAAGGAATCGGTTAATGGATTTTTGAAAATCCTAATATTTATTTTGAGAAGAAAACTAGTGATTACGTACATGAATACATCGAATTCAACGGCTTCTTTCTTCTGGCTCTTGTTTCAGAAAATACTTCTCAAAGGGAATAATTGTTATGACCCCAGTGCGAAGGTCTCCACACACACGAAAAAATACGAATAGCCGCCTGTGATGTCGACATGCCCGCCCCCATTGCAGAAACAAAATGGAAGAAAGTGGCAGCAAACAACAGCATATCAACCCATCGGTTCCATGTTAACCAACATCAATTAATTTACCGGATTTCATCGGCACACATCGACAAATTTGCAGCCTGTCAGGTGCACAATACGCCGATACACCTCGTTAAAGATCCGCTAAATGGACGAGGGACACAACTATACATGCACCAACTCGTAAAGCGGGAGCGTTCCCCAACGTAAATCTTTCTACCAACACATTATTATTTTATTCGCTTGCCGTACTGCCAATCAACCCCAATGAAAAATAACAGATACATCATGGCGACCACTTTGCTCTCCCTCTAAATATTGGCACTGTTGTTAGTCTGAAGACAAGCAATATCGAGGAATCATTTTATTGTGTAGGGTTTGCCCAAACGAGTAATTTATCGAAGACGAAAAATGGCATCGAACCAGCAGCCACAACCTGTCGTCCAAACGATCTTGGAATCGTTCACAAGATGTTTTAACCCAGTCAGCAGTGATTACACATGCGGCAATAGCAGCCATGATGATCCCTCTAGATCACGATTTAGCGGCACCCACCACAAGACACACCAAAAGAGAAGAGCGACGTCAAATTCTTCCACCCCAACACGTGCAACTGAACGGCTAGAACTACACCGAAAGGAATGGGACGATGTCTTTAATAGGGGCCGCTTCAGAAGAAGCAATCGCCCCGAATCCCGAGGCCGGATGTCATCGTCGTCTCATGACGCAGCTGCAAGGGCCAAGAAGACTGCACACCGGGTGGACCCTAGTACTATAGAACAAAGATCCCTTAAAAGGAAGTTGGGAATATTCAGAAAAAAATATACTCCCGAGCTCTTCCCAGCACGAGGAGAACAAGTCAAGCAGACTCCCGAAGCCAATCATTCACGTTTCGCCGAGGACTTGGTACTCTCAGATAGCAGTGAAGAGGAGATCTCCAACTTGACTTCCTCTCGGAAACGGTTTGCATGCGGACTCGGGGGCAATACCGACGGCAACGGCGGTCCAATCTCAAGCTTTGCGAAATTATTTAATATTGGGGAGCAACACAAT
>JALLPF010000682.1:0-11179 GCA_036939455.1 Cyclotella distinguenda | reverse complement strand
AATTCCCTCATTTCCGACATATTGTGGTTCAAATCGCAAGAACACTTATTTTTAGATTCCCTATTCGAAGGTCGCCTCGTCCTCGTCGTTATAACGGCTCCGTGGTGCGATAATGACAATCACGAAATCATAACTGCAGCCTCCCAGGCAGCAGATTGGATAGATATGTTCTTCTCGCTTGATTCAGACGAACACACTCTCTTTAGTCAGCTAAGAATTGATTCTCCATCGCCCTTATTAAAGCCCGTTATTGGAACTTTGGAATCGACCTCTGTTCCGGATCGGCTCCTCAAAAGTTTGGGATCGGTTTCAACCTATCCGTCGCTCAAATTCATTCTAACAAATCCCGTTAGTTTTAAGTTTGATGATTCATTACTCAATCCTGATGAAGCTTTCGAAACCAACGAGAAAGTAAATAGCCCTTATAGCGGAGATGATACAGTGCTGTGGGATTACATCGGTCCAAGAGAATCTGCTCGTGATTTGTATGACTCGGTTCTTATGTACTGGTATAGATTTGTCCTTTCTAACGCCTTAGAAAGATACGAAAATACGACAGAACACTCGGCAACTGCTAGTTCGAGACCACCTGTCTTTTCTTTCGGCTCGGAAGAACATCTAGGGAGATTCATACAAAGTCACGGAGATAAATTATTGCGGCCAGCCCATCCTGTTTTTGTACGTGCTACAAAATCCACACTGCAGTCTGAAGTATTTGCCTATTTTATAGGAGGGAAGCACAATGATGTGGGTGGAGTGTTAAGCGCAAATGATTATGATAATGATGAATCAGCAAGTAATGGGTGTAATTATGGCAACAAATGTCAAGACACCGTTGAGACTACTCAAGAAATCGATCCTTATATTCTCTTGGTTCAGTGTCGATCTGCTCTGGAGGACGATGTTGATCGTACAACTCAAACCTAATCCAAAGTTGCGTTCGCCTAACTTGCAGAAGAAATGGCTCACGGAAGGGATGTTGCCTTCTTTGTCATATGTAACTGCGTCAAATTCTATTCTTCATACGATGGAGGACGTCAAGATAGAGATTTCGAAGTAGACGGTAAAATTGCTGTGCTTCGAGCCCGTCGGTTCGTATCATTTTCAGTCACCAACGATCCCAATTCACATGCCGACGTAGATGGAGCTCATCACTCAATCAACAAACCAACTGTTATTGTCCACAATATTACGACACATTGGAGGGAGGCGATACTCGAACCACCTCATCAAATATTCATCCCTTCCTTGATGTCGAACGAATCTGTCGAAATTACGGAAACTTTGTACGACGATCCAACGGAATCGNTCATCCCTTCCTTGATGTCGAACGAATCTGTCGAAATTACGGAAACTTTGTACGACGATCCAACGGAATCGATTGAATATATCAAATCCAATTTGGCTACCTTCATTGTAACCCAGACAACACCAGTGGTGCTCTGGTTCGATCGACATCAGGTATCGCAACTTGCATTCCCGTGGTATAGGAAAATTCATGTTGTTTTATTCGTTGACATCGGTCTATCATATTATCAAGATTGGGAATCTTCTGCGTCTCATTCCCCCCCCGCAGATAAATCACATTCAGCCCAAACAATCAGGCAGCCACCGTGGCCATCAAAACTGAAACAATCGAATGAGTCCACCCAGACATTGTTTGATCAACGGATATCGGTTCGGTTGTTTTACAATGCTGCTCTTCGTCACCACATAAAACATCCCTCGGTAGATGTTGTGTTTTTGATTGTGCCCAGCAGCGAAACTCGCATCTTGACGAAGTTCGGTATTGATATCTGGACTTTCTTAGACGAAGCACTTTTTCCAAGTAAGCTAGCCAGACAGGGCAGTAGAAATCAACTGGATGATGGCATTGGATATTGCTCGTTGACGAGATCGAATCATAAACGGGCCGTTCTGCCTGCAATGGTCCTCACTGACAGCTCCAGTCGCTCGAGAAAGCAGTCAAACAGGTATTACCTATGCGCAGAAGATATTCTAAAGCCGTCGTCAATATCGGCAACACATGGTGGTTCGATTGCAGAATTCCTTGACAAATTCTTCGCTGGTACTATCGGCAAACCATTTCTTCGATCAGAAACGAATACACGCCTCTTGCAGTCTACCCAGATGCCTCTTTTACACATATCGAACAATATCAACGTAACTGTGTCAACTGGGAACAGTTTTGAGTCGATGGTTATGGACCGCAAAGATGCGCACTCGATGCTACTAATGCAAACGATAACTTGTGGTCACTGCAAACGCTTCTCTGTTCTGTGGAATGAATTTTCAAGTTTGGTGAAAGCAATGAACTGGGGCAACATCATAGATGTCCTGAAAATTGATATATCGAAGAACGATATCCCACATGATAAAGTTGATGTTTGGGATGTTCCATCAGTGTATTATTTTCCTGCTNACATCATAGATGTCCTGAAAATTGATATATCGAAGAACGATATCCCACATGATAAAGTTGATGTTTGGGATGTTCCATCAGTGTATTATTTTCCTGCTAGAGAGATTTTTAAATCCTTTCACGACCCGTCCGCCCATCAATAAAATACCGTCGTTTCTCCTCACGGTTCATCCCCACCAAAACTTCATGTAAAATATGATAGGTCCGCTCCCCCTCCGCCACTGAAACCACCCGTACCCTCTCCAAAAATGAGTCCGTATCCTCCACCCCATCAATGTGGCCCGACCGTCCTCCCGCCCCTCCTCCACCCGAAACATCTCAGAAACCAACTCGAAATATCATTTCTCACCGTCTATGAATTCCAAAAACTCTCCAAGAATGGCTTCGACTGCAAGTTGTGCGAACATCTGTCCCTGTTATTCGTGCCCGCGGATAGTTTAAAATGAGGATGGAGAAGCGACAAAGTATTTACTCGATGGGCACATGGTGTGGGCGGTAACTGTTGAGGGGGTCTGTGGAGGAATCACATTCTGCACCCAGCGGTGGGACTCGACTTGATCTTGCAGTATTTGTATTGTGGATTTCATACTTTGGCGAATGATCCCGAATGTACACTTTGATTCTTCTCGATTATTTCGTTTTCCACCTTCATTTGTTTCATTTCAAGTCAAAGCTGATCTCGTTCCTCGACGATAAAGCGCAAGTCTTTGGCCTCTCGTCGTAGCCAACTCATCAATTTCTTCAACCAAGAACACTGGAGTCTGATTGAGGCCTCTTCGATTTCCAGTTAAGACGACATCGCAAACTCGACTTCCAAAACGATTGAATTCGAATTGCCGCACGATATTGCTTGATCACCACATACTGTACTCGAACCCTCTCGCCCCTCCACAACCTCTGGCACCAGACGACACGAAAAACACAGTCTGAAACGACGACCACGAGGAGTACGATCACCACTGCTTTTGAGCAGAAATGGCCCCACTGTTCCATCTCCGCCGACGAGTACGATCGCCACTGTTTTTGAGCAGAAATGGCCCCGCCGTTCCATCTTCGCCGACGTACGCAGCGCACTGCAAGCAACTTTCGTGTGGCACGCTGCAGATTGAGAACCAAACCCAACGCGAGGAAGAACCAACTGCGGAATGAATTAGCACGAACTCGTGATTGTATCTTCATCGCTGCTTTGTTTATAGTGGAGATCCTCAAAGATTCGAGGGCTTTGAATGCGGCTACGCGGAGAAACACTTTGTTTTCCTCATTTGAATCCCCATCCCCCATGAGACAACGTCTGTGATACCCTCTCCTGACTTTCGTAGTTCATCGGTGATCGTTTTTGATAATCGATTGACCAAAGTTTGAGGAGTGCATTGTCAATAACCCTGAGTCTTCGGTCGCTAAGAGTCGAAAACGGTGGATGAATGCTGAATGTGAATATCGCATCGAGACTCCGGCCCAAGCCAATTTCAACGCTGGTAAGACACAGGCAAACTTGAGTTGATGGTAACCGATGATTCGTTGAAATGGGCTGGGACGAGGCGATCATTTGATTTCAAACATCTGAAGACAGCATGTGCATGACAAAGGTTTGTGTCAAATTAAATAAAAGGGGGGACAATAACGGACACAAGAACTCACCTGATATAATGAGGCCCGGTCAACGAAATCTATCCCGAAGATCTTAGCTGCAATACAAACTGTCCACTGACGGAGGATTGCGAGCGTGTCGCCAAAGTGACACCCTACCAGCTACGAAAGTTCCGAGATCAATGGCACGCTGGACCCCACGAGTAATTCCTGGGCACTCTGGGAAGCTAGAGTCCTTGTTCTTCATCAAGAATCCATCAGATATTGTTACTGTTTTGAGTGCACAACATATTATTAACGATAATGCAATTGAACGTTAATATTAGGCTGTTCATTGACAATCATTTTAACATTAATACTATCCTTAAATATTGACATTATCTCCACAAATAATACTGTCTTGCCTGCGTTTTTCAAATGATGCAAACTCTTTCCGTATTTTCAAATATATGTTGGAGGGTGTCTCTCTTTTCCCAATACGTTGTTCATTTTACGAGCAATTAAGCTCGCTTACGCATCACATACTCATTAGACGCTACGCTTTGCCAGTCGTAGAAAAAGGGGTCGTCAACAAACACAGGCCCGGCACCCATGATATTTTGCACTGAGCCCATGACATCGAATTTTTCCAAATTCATGATTGCCTCACGCACACCTGCAGAATAGGACGTGTCCATAAAATCATCAAACACCACAAACCCTCCATTGGCAACCAGCGGAGAATACAATTCAAAATCTTTTCTGGTACCAAACTCGCTATGATCACCATCAATGAACAAAATATCTATTTCATTTCCATTAAGTTCTCCCTGTAACTCTGGTATCGCTTTTCTGGAATCACTTCTTCTTCCAACTGCCTATCAAAAAAGAATCCATCAATTCCAATGACATGGGTATGCAGTGTATGTCTCGACATAAAGATAGACGTCGCACCCTTCCACACACCAATTTCGACATATGTGGCGTTGGGTTTGGCAATCAAAGGCCGTAACACGTGAAGAATGTGCACAAAATTGTGAAAGGACACTTCGGAGCGATCCATCTTTTCTGTACTGGCAAATGATTCCCGGGCAAGCTGCATTTCGCTCACCAAATCACGATATAGCTGCAAACTTGTGCCGAGTTCATCTTGACTCCAGGGTGCACGCCACTGAGCGCACCCATTATCATCATTTAGTTCATTGTAGCGGAACTGCACCGATGATGGCAATCGTACAAAACGATTCGCATTACCATCTTTTTGGAGGACGGCATTCACAAGGGCCGTAAAGAAAAGTCCATCTGCATTGTAAGCTTCTAAATTCCACCGAATGCTACTATGTTCTTTGAGCAACTCCACCGGTGTGAAAAAATTACCAGAGTCTACTCTATTAACATAATTCACACTGGCACAAGCTCCTTGTGCAGTACAATTGAATGTGTCCTTCATCCAGTCCAAATTCAATCGGACTGCATCACAATGAGTTTGATCTCCATAATACATCATTTCTGTACTGAGACTCTTTTGCACTTGACACATATGTTCGGGAAGAATGTTGTCATCGTCCAAAAAGTATATCAGTCCAGTCCGGTTGAAGCTGAGTACCTTCTCAATTCCAACATTGCGTTCGTGATTTCCATTCCTCGAATTTTCATCGAAGGTGAATATTTCAGTAATCCATGGAAACACATCACGAAACAATGGTGCTTTGGAAGTGCGATGGTCTTGAGTGGTGTGCACCACAATCCAGAGGACATCAAAGCATTGTTTCAAGCGGAGGACATGGAATATGCTCTTTGTGAGTAGCGAAGGACGAATTGAAGGTGTTATAATGTAGAGAGGGGTCTTTTCATATTGATTCTTCTCCTCCCACTTGGGAGAGGTCGTTTCATTGTGAATCTTCACCTTCCGCTTGGATGGCACATCAGCCACAAATGGTAGTGGCAGCTGCTGTGACAAAAAAAATTTGACAATGATCACAAACATCAACATTGCTACCATTACGCACATAGTCCGATTCTTTGCCATAAGCCTATTACCGATTTGGCGAGACATAATATTATTGTTGTAGTATCTAGTTGAAGATGTGTTGGCCGTGGCCCACAATCACGGCTTGTTGGATTGTAATGTTGAACGATCCAAGCATGTTTGACCGATTCCGTACGAGCATACAATAATATCTTACTCGATTACTAATGACATAGAAAGAACATAATAATATACTTACTTCGTACGTACTCATGCGTTCGTAGTATCCTCCAGAATTATCTAAAAGTACATAAGTAGTTATATATTACTTACCTCCGTGTCTCGACTTCCGCGCGAAGCGCAAATGCAATAATATTATTAGCAATATTATTATCATCATTGAAGTAAACCCCCTCGACCGCTCACCCAACGCAGCGGAAACACTCTACGATGGCATGAGCAGCAGGAATCAACAAACCCGCCCGGATGATGAAAGACGAACCCTCCCATCCAGATCGATTGGGATGGTCGAAGGGACGAGCACAGAAGGTACGACCTACATCATCATCAACTTCTCAGTGGTCATATTATTTAATATTTGGTCCCCTTTGTCCACTAACTCGGCTTCGTCTCTCGCCTCTCTTTTCAGGGACGATCGCAACGATCGAAGGAAACGATGACGCGGTGATCATCAGACTTCCTTGTGAGGGCAGGGGTGGAACTCGATCGGGTATTTTTTATTTCCAGTGAGTTTGCTCGGCCGAATTCCCCCTGCCTACTTAGTTCGTATCCCCATGCCTCTTTCTAATTTCGATCCCCATCGCCATGATATTTCTCACAGCTCATGGGAAGAAGAACGAGCATGGCTTGACGTCCTCCGTCGCAAGCTACTCTCCTGCAAATCTATCTTCGACAGGGTCACACAACTTGTGCGATCGTTTCGGTGATCGGAGGAGCTTGAATTTGATTGTGGGTTCGTGAGCGGGCGTAGAGGAGATAATTGCATCAACAGCCTTCGTGATATGTGATAGACTTCATCTCGTGCCCCGTTATCGTCTAACTCAGATCCATCTGTCAATATCATCCGCATAAAAGAATCGACGCTATTCTGAAGAGCGATTCTGTCCAGTTAATTGAATGTGTCATAACGATGTTGATTTCTTCGCCGAGCAACACTGGAGACACAGTCCGAGAACTTTTGCGAGCCGTCTCCTCCCAGGATGGGATTCTACCCAAGGTGACAATCGACCCAATTCCGGATTTTTACCCTCAACACCTGGGATTAATATGTATTTTAGTAGATTTGACCATCGTGGGAGATCTTGCTCTTCAAGAATTGTCGATTCGACGCTAATGTTCATCTGGCGATAATTATCGGTTGCAATCGGAAACGCAAAAAATAAAAATTGGGATGTCATCATCGAAGCCGTAGCGGGAGGGGGTATATATTCTTCTTTTCCAAAAGAAGATTCAAGTCCAACATTGTTTTGACGCGATATCTTCAAAATGGCTGACAGAGATACCAGATCGGAAATTCGTTTGTCGAAACTGATTCGTTGTTCGTCTCTGTGATCTGATGCCAGTTTCTTCGATCTAATGAATGATTGGATAGTAACAGCTGAAGAGTTCCTCAAGCGTGCTTCAGTACGCATATTTCTCTGTTCTTCCGCTATTTGTGCAGCGGTGATGGGTGCATCTGTTTGTCGTTGAGTGAATGGGGGCGAGAGATGCCCTGTATAATTGGTTCCCCTGTGTGACTTTGCCTTAAGTGATACATCAACGCAAAACGACTTCGCATTCACATTTTCATTCGAATCAGCAATAAGTGCAGTACCATCGGCAGTGGAAGTGTCATCGACATCAACGACGTCGCCGGACACCTCACGCCTCTCAGCCTCGAGGCGTTTGCGTTCATTCTTGGCTTCTTGCTCTCTTTTTGCCCTCAGTCTTCGATTCCTGGCGTCGTCGGCGCGTTTCTTGGCTGGATTGCCTGCAAGCTCTTCTGAAAACATCTTACTTACTTTATATATTATAAGTAGCTTATAAAGAAGAAGAAGTGGACAGGTTTCCAAGTGCGATGGTAATTCGGCGGGGCCGGCTAGGTACCTAGAGACCCGTATTTTGGCCTAAAGTACCTCGAAACGGGGGTATTCATGCCCCAAAACAATGCGTCTAATGAAGTACTTATATTTTCCTTATTGGTTCTCGGCCCACCGCTGTTTCGTTGGAATGTGACCTTGCCTCTACCCCCTGGGTCTGGTCTATGGATAAATCATAATTATGACAAACAAACTGCAAGTATCGTACTTTACAGATAAAGATCTTGATTAGAGATTAAGGAGGGATAGTTTCTTCTTAATTTCGTCCACTTCATGTTGTGCCGCCTCAAGAAATTCTCGAGGGTCGTTACCGCTCCGCTCCATAAAATCAGAATAAATCTTCTCTTGTTTTTCAATTGCTTTCTTTCTTTTCTTGATCTGCCCGCCACTAACTGGATCTCCATTTGTCATGGTCATAGGGACCCCAGCCTCATCCCATTCTTTAAATTCATCCGTACGAAACAAATTATGCGGCTTGACCATGCTGCTCTTCACTTTATCCAACTCCTTCTCCCTCGCCGCCAGCTGTTTTTCCAGCCTTGATATAAGAATTTCCTTTTCCTTAGTTGCCTTTTCTTCCATTTCTCGCAACATGACTGCCGGATCTTCAAGGTTCCACAAAGTCCCTGTAGGACGATCTTCGAGACGAACACCTAACTTAGGGAGAACTTCATCTCGCACTCCATCACAAACTTTAAGGATGGATTCGATCGCAATCTTAGTATCGCCTCCTTTGGCAGCTTCTAAAGCGGCGTTGCGAACGCTTTCAAGGAATGACACCATAGCCCCAATAAAAGATTCAGATCCACTCCTGTCACCAGTGTCAACTCTACCATCACCGCTATTTCCAAATCCAAAGTCATCAGATCCATTGATTACTCCAAATACTCGAAGAATTTGGGAAATGTAGGTGGCAACAGCCCGCAATAACAACACAGATGGTTTCGCATTGGGGACGCGAAGGTATGCATTTGCTTCGCCAATGACCTTGAGTAAAGCCAGCATTGCATCTTTTGTGTTGAAATTATCTAACAAGTTTTCGTGAACAGATTGCCTAGCTGCCAAATATGAATCACTTAGCTGGTGGTCACCTTCGCCCATCACCCAACCAACCTCTTGACTCAAATAGTCATCTCGAACAAGTGCTTCGACTTCACGAAAGAAGTTTTTGAAAGTGGTTTCTTTGCTTCGAGCATCATCAATCGTCTGGTCAGAATAGTTCATGGGCTGATCCCACCCTTGCAGCAGGAACATGATTCGGAGCTGACGTGCAGTGTTGTGTTCCAACGCTTGTCGAATAGTGATGAAGTTCTTTAGAGACTTGGACATTTTGAGTCCTTCAATATGCAAATGTCCCGTGTGAGTGAAGTAATTTACCCACTGATTGCATCCAAAGCATGCCTCAGATTGAGCCAACTCATTATCATGGTGCGGAAACTTGAGATCTTCGCCACCACTATGAATATCAACATGTTTACCTAGAATATCGCCCGCCACCACCGAGCACTCAATATGCCACCCTGGTCGACCGGGTCCGAACGGAGAATCCCAAGCCGGTTCTCCAGCCTTACTTGCTTTCCAAAGAGCAAAATCATTGGGATTCCATTTCTCACTGCCTGTAGCTGCTAGGGCACCCTCACCCTCCACCATTTCTGCTGCAGTTGTAATTGCCCCTCCGGGTCCGGCCGGGCTGAGTTTGCGATAGTTATGTCCAGCTGTATTAAATGCATCTAGACTGAGATAAACGGATCCATTGCTCTTGTATGCCAAGCCTTTTGAAATTATGGTTTCCACAAAGGCGATGATTTTTGGGACATATTCCGTGACGCGTGTTAAAACATCTGGCTCGCGTACGCCCAGGGCATTCATATCTTCCATGAATTCACGTTCGTATTTTCGGGCATGGGCATCAAAGACTGCGTGGTCAGTGATCAAATGACCCTTTTGCCTGTCCAGTTTTTCAGCGAGTACAGATTTGGCAGCTAAAAGGAGTTGAGTGCGCGCGTTCTCGTTTTCGGAATAATCACTGCAAACTATTAGAATTTGGGCTTCGTCCTTATCCAAATCTTTTCGCTTCACCAAATGCTGCTCGAGAAGTCCTTCTTGCTCTGTTCTTGCACGAGAATCTTTGTTGAGAGTGGCCTCTTCGATCGCAGCAAGTATTCCTTCCTTCTTTTCATCACTCTTGGATTTAGCCTCTTCCAGAGCCTCCTTCACCATGATTACCAACTTGGAATAATCCACACTCTCATCCTCGTCCAATTGCCTCATCAGCTCGTTCTGTCTGGCCCTCGAAATAATCTTATCGTCGATATCGGTAATATTGATGTGATACAAAACGTTGTAATGGAAATAATCCGTCATGATCCGCCTCATGATATCGAACGAAAGGTAAGTCCGAGCGTGCCCAACATGACTCGAGTCATAAACCGTAGGTCCGCAGGTGTACCACCTGACGTGACGTGCGCGCATAGGAACGAAGGGCACTTTCTTTCCAGTGAGGGTGTTGTTCATCAGGAGCTGACCTTGGGCGATTGGGTCGGATGTGCATGCTTCGGGGGGATACCACGGGTGTCGGTTGTCGGAGCATATTATAGAGGGGTGAAGGAGGTTGCCGGTTCCGGAGAGAGACATGGTTGCAGCGTTGCAGCCTGTTTCAGCGACTTTAGAGCCGACACTGCCACCAGACAAGAAGTATAGTATTATAGTATTGTACTCCTACCAGCGCTCTAGTACCCTATCTACCCTTCAAAATCAGTACGGTAAGAAACCGCAGCAGCCCTCTGAGAAAATATTCTTACACGTGGACATAAACAGATATCAATTTTGGTTGATCAATCGTCTTTTAAAATACATTGAATTGCTTGGCTCAAAATAGAAGGAAGAGTTTTAATACGTAAACAACAGTTTTTAAAAATGGATTTGAGGGAATTCGATATTTGCATGAAGTATGAGAGAAAGAATAGTATGAACAAAACTATAAAACTAGGTATATGAAAAAAAAATTAAAAATAAAAAATTAATAAGGTATTAGAATCATTCATCCTGTAAAGGGATAAAAGCTTGACTGTCATCGTAACTAGCGGTAGTCCTTTGGCCGTGGCCCCAAACCTGTCGAACAAG
>JALLPF010000674.1:0-21794 GCA_036939455.1 Cyclotella distinguenda | reverse complement strand
CAAGTATAAGTAGCATTTTTTTCACCGGAACTTTAAGTGCCGTTCCCCTGGTCCCGAGGGACAAATCGTGGTCAGTTATGCGATAGTGCGCAACTACCAAAATGACAATAATTATTTCCCGAATATTTCAGGGGAGGCAGGTTGTGATACGTTCATGTTATGAATTTCAATTTTTGATATGTCATTAATATCAACTAATGGAATGAATGAAACGAGCTGGATGTCTGATTGCCTGTGATTCCATGATTCTATGATACTCAAAGAAAAAGACAATACTAGATTATTTTTTCTTGAAAAATCCCATCAGCCCTGCCTGCTTCCTTCCCTTATTAAATAATGTACCTCCCGGTTTCTTTTCTGCTGCATTATTCGAGACGGGAGTAGGTTTCACGATTGTTTCTTGCTCCTGCACCTCCTCCCAGATAGTAACGGTCTCTGTTTTCAGGTATCCGTTCTCCATGACAGTGCGTTCCACTAATTTCTTGTGCTTTTTCGTGACGAGATTATTTTTTTGGGCAAAGGCATTCACAGCTCCACTTTTTTTTGTTTCGTCATCTTCTTCATTTAATTCCATTTTGTCACTGTCATCGGCAGCGCTTCTTCTCTCAACGGATGCGTGTCTTTCCCTCTTAGAGTCGTCTTCGACAATGGTCTCTTTATATTCTGTTCTGCGTTCTTTTCGTTCCTCTTCTTGCTGAAGAAAGTTGTCATCTTCATCCACGTCGCCCTGAAAATCATCCACGTTAGAGGAAGACCACTTCACTCCTTTCTCGACAGTCGTCACTCCCTCCTTTCTTTTTTCATGTCCGGAAGATATTTTTTCTTCAACTGATCGCGCCCTTTTATTCTTTGGTTTACCAAAAAATACCTTCGCCGTTGTCAGCGCTTCGTTTGCTCTATTGATGCTCTCCCCATCATTTTTGCCAATGGCAACGACTCTGCGTCCTAACGTTCCGGCAACTCTTCGAGTTTTTCCCCATTCCGGAGCGGGAAGGATGCGATGAATACCACCATCAGCATCGTCACCGGCTTCAAAAATACGAAGCAATTCTGCCATCCCCTCCTCCGTCGAACATAAATCACGCTGATCCGATGATGCCTTTTCATGCGCTGCAAGCAGTGAGTTTGACCATGGATCATCGTGTGATTGAGGAACTATGGAGAAAATGGAACCGTCTGAACAATTATTTAGGCGATGCCGATTACGGTTGTGTGATAATCGTACAAAGTGGAATGAAACTGGATCGAGCTGAGATGCAACTGTGTCAAGAATCTGTCTGGCGGTCGGACGATCAATACCTAGCTCGATCATGATGGATTTAATCGTGATGGCTTGGTTTTTATGGATGAGCAATGATACAGTTTGAGAGACGAGGGCGGCTGGGGAGGCTGTCATGATGGAATTGAGGGAGCAATGCTATGCAAGATGAGCTAGAGACGTTTTAAGTAAGTACCTACTATAAAGTACTTTACAATCTTTTATTGAATTGATATTATATTTTATATTTTTGTGCGAACACAGCAGCGCAATAACTGCACCAGTGGTTTAGTGGTAAAATCTAACGTTGCCATCGTTGGGCCCCGAGTTCGATTCTCGGCTGGTGCACACTCCGCCATGATGTAGGTGGTCAACATACTTGCCTCTCACGCAGGATCCCGGGGTTCGAGTCCCCGTGGCGGAATCTACATTTTAACCTCTCAATTTCCATATTCCGATACATTACCACTGCCCGCCTCAAATCATGACATACAAGGATTACCTAATAGATACCATTAACATACTTCTCACGCAGGAGCCCGGCGAGACTACGAGACATAAGGATCACCTAATAGACAAAAGTATCCATTCAATGTGACAGATTTTTAAAGATACCGACAACATCACAACATTTCTTTTTTATTACTACACCCACGTAGGAATACCAGAATAGTGTAATGATTGTGATCGCAATCAGTGATCAGTGGCATAATTGGGTTGATGCAGAGGGATTTGTGGGAGTTGAAAGAAGAACAAACTCTAAAGAGGATTTACGTCTGCGGATGATTGTTGTGGCCGGGGTGCAGAATGCGATGGAGGGTGCGGATGCAACTGTTAGTTTATCGAAAGGAGGTCGGGTACAGAGTACAGATGGTTCGATTAATTTTTTATGTTTTAATTAAATAATTTATATTAGATCATGCCCTCGTAAATTAACGCACAACCACATCGGAATTATCGAAAAACAGCGCACTCTTCCCACGTTTCTCGACCCTGAACCATCCAATCATCACTTCCAACTGCCTTGTGTTGTGTGTCTCCAAATTCACGTCGGATACGTTGATCAAATTCTCCTCCAGGAATTTTCGACTCATCGCGTGCTTCATACGCAACTTCCTCACCATCCTGATCAATTTGTGGGGCAATCAGTCTCCCTCCCCTTGCGACCATGGGCCTTGTCACCCCCCCTCTAACGGGCCGTTTGGGAATATCCCGCACAAGCACTTCCCGTTCCCCTTTGATTCCCACCCTTCTTTCCACTCCCTGATACTTCTTGAATGGTTGCAGTTTTCACCCCAGCGTTTCGATTTCTGGTTTATTGTTGTGTTTCCATACTACGCCGCTCCAATCCCCGTTCTCGTGGACGTAAAATATCCCATGTGAAGTCTATCTCCTCTGCTCTCATCCCCCATCACCTCAATCTTACAAATCACGATCAAGAACTTGTAAATCAACGCCCAACCAATATCATCCGTGCGAATGTAGTAGTCAGTGTCGACGTCGATGTGTTTGCCACAGAACGCGGCAGAAACGTTCATCGTTGATGGTGAAGATTTCATCATAATAATATTATTATGTTTGCTATTCTCTTGTTGTGTGGCGTGATGTGCTCATGTCGCTATTTTTTCGTAGGTAGAATCATACCAGCAAAGGGGTGGTGGACGGCGATGACCATAACTTCAAGACCGTTGGAGGAATCATATGGAAATTTGGTATCGTCGATATCCTGACGTTGAGGAGAATTCATTTCTGATGACGGAAGGGACGATATATGTAGGAATTGTCCAGATAAAATCTATTAATTTTAAACAGCATTATGTACAAATGTCTAAATCAATTCTTTTTTTGTTGCTGATCCTTACATCCCATGATCCTTATGTCTCGTGATTTACGGTAGACACAATTATCCATTACAAGGTGTGACATACCGTCTCGGTCAGGAGTTAAGGAGCTCTTGGGATCAGGAGGTTTCGTGTCGTTTCTCAATTTTACTATTGTATAAGAGTAGCGATAAAATATACGAAGCTGAATATCATGACCGATCTTGTTAATTTCTACATAACCCGATGCCTCCGACCACAGCAACGAATTCTCAATGAAATATATAGTTCTCGGCGATACTTTGTTTCGCCGCAATCCGATTGTCAGAAGATGAGACCTAACCCTAACCTAACCCTATATATTGGTATCTGTGTCTCATTAGAAGGATACCATCTAAATCTGAATTTGTTAGGTGCCTCCTTAACTCCTGACCGAGACGGTACTTGCCTCTACGCAGGATCCCAGAGTTTGAGTCAGCGTGGCGGAAATGTTTTTGTCCCAAGTAAGTTTTTACATTTTGATTCAATACCGCTATCTGCAATAAATCACGAGACACAAGGACTACCTAATGGACACAAGTATCCATCAGATGTGACAGATTTTTCAAAGATACCTACAACATCACAACATTATTTTTTATTACTTGACCCACGCAGGAATACCGAATGAGTGTGATGATTTGGGTTGGCGATCAGTGGGATGATTGGGACATTGCGGAGGGATTCATGGGGGTGGGGGTGAAAGAAGAAGAAACTCCGAAGAGGATTGATGTCTGCGAATGGATCATCAGGGCGCAAATGTGATGGAGGGCGTGGATGCAGCTGCGAATTCATGTAAGAAGACAGGGAAAATCAACAATGGGGTACATTTTTGAAGTCTTGGTGGATTATCACATTAACAAGTGAGAAATCTTCATGATCACTCACTGATGGAGACCTTTGCACAAACAAAAAAGATCACTTATCATGATAAAAATGAATACCACATATGGGCACCGATTATTACAATTGCGGATATTGCTGATAACAGCAGAACACGGATATTCTGGTCTCAAATCTCGAATGCCAGTAAATGGCATGCAGATCAACATTTTACAATGACATGGCCAAATCAACCGCAGCCTACCAAACCTCAGCGTGCCGCTTTTTGTTGGTGTCTTCGCTTATCTATCTGCCCGGCAGCTTGCCCTTATGATTAAACTGATTATCCTCTACGAACAAAGCTTGGTCACTGGCTATCATTGCCTCGTCATATACACCATCCCTTGTTGATCTCCTCTGGTTTTCTATATTCTGTCCAGCCAGGAGGTAATTTTTGTGGATGACTGACTTCCAGAGAGGGTACATATCTCCTCAAGCCCACTGTGCGGCCGGTTTCTTTTTCCTCACATCCGATCCAGGCATACACACTATCAAGCAGCACCACCCAAATGATCGTTCGGACCAATGACTCTTTTCTCCCACGACGCATCCCTCGGAGTAGATCACGTCACATCATATTGGATGATGCTCTGCTGGTGACTCCTTCAGCTTCATTTGTTATTCACTGTGTTTCCTCAATCAATCCTGGTACAAATATAACCACGATTTTGTGGCGTAATACTTCGGGCAACAACCATCGCACGATAGTTCAACATACCCCACCCAATGACACTACCACACTACATCAAGCTTCTCTTGGATAGATTTAGTGGTCCTTGGAATTTGCTGGCATATTTCAGACTCCATCAAAAATTACAGTCTATTGTGCATCTAAGTCGACAATTCAGAGTGTGCAACGACCCCTCAAGGATGCTTGAAGTTATTATCAACCTCATGTTAAGCATACAAAGGGCTCATTCGGATATGACTCGTATTATGGTCACATACAAATGGCTTCCACTAAAGGACAGTATTCTATTCCGAGCTCATGACAATGATCCGAGACTACAAGCCTCCGTCGACATTTCGTTCAAAGAATCAGCATCAGGGCTACCGCGGCCTCCTTTGGATCAATAACAATGATATCACCTCTTATACACAATGTCAAGACCGCGATAATTGCCACTAAATTACGGCCATACTCTCTGAAACGACTTTGATAAAATGACGTTACCTATGACAAGATACACTGGCAAGCCATCGCCACCAACAGAGTGTCTCACTTGATCTCACGAAGAGTGCGCACAACAAAAATGATGTTCTGATGGCTCCCTGTTGGCCACAATTGGCGCCACCATGGAGCAACAACTTTGCAATGACCATGCTGCGGATATGAGGATGAAACTTTTGCACATCTCTTTTGGTGCCATCACCAACTGCTTTGACGTGCACGGTCGGTCTATGAGGCATTTCTCTGCCTTGGACTTGCTCATACAATACTGGAGATACTTATTTAATCATTTCTCAGTTTATTACAGGAATACAGTCATGGCGGCTCTTGTGAACATACTACTCCACCTGCATCAACCGCAGCATTACGCATAGCAATGACTGATCAACGGTATATTGGACTGGGCAATATGGCTGTCGGCTTCCTAGCCTTGTCATGGCAGAAGGGATTAGTATCGGAGGGCAGCAAAAAAGCGGCAAACGATATTGTTTTCTTACTACAGATGCTTTGGTCCACATTATGTGACCCCATCTGGACCATATTGAACCACGTACTACATAAGTGTCGAAATTTTGTGGAGCAAGCAGATCATTCAGAATTGATGACACAGGTTCTTTGGTATAAAACAAATCAGCTGCAAGTTCTGGCACACCGTCACAGATTTTTAACTGACCATGAGGAGGCTACAATCAGCGGATGGACAAACGCTCAACTTAAACTCAGATTGCAATCCCTTGACACAGCCTGCCAGATTTTTACTCTCAAATGCAACCAATGCAGTCGTGGACAGGGAGTTATGACGGATCATTTTGAAGTGGTGCATAGGTCTATGAGTGTCTACGAAAATTAAATTGATATTATTTGATTGATCGTGGGGAGGCCCTGTGGGCCTCCCCACTCCCGTGGGTGCTTTTCACTCACAAGTGTGAGTATGGATTATCTCATCAATAGGAGCAGCGATCACTGGCTCACATACATACTCTAAAGTTTCAGTTTATATATATAACAAGAGAGAAATTATTTTTGGTACTACCTTTGATTCAGAGTGGGTTGACCTATTGAAGGTGCTGCCTCCCGAGCCAGAAACTTAGGCTGTGGCAAAGAGGGGGCCAGTGGCTGAGTGGTCTGAGGGTCTGTAAGACGCCAGGAGGTCCCGGGTTTGATTCCCTGTAGATCGATCGATCGATTTTCCCTTGCATCAAAATGCACTTGTATCCCCTGGTGCATTCATGATAACTTTGTGTACCTTTCCTACTTGATGATTACTAATTAAATCCCCGCACTCCCACTGTCCCTTGACAGGTCTCTCAGGTGGGTTAGTCACTATGGAGTGGCGAGACAGCTCGAATATCCGGAATGACAATGCCTGGGTGGAGGCGCACTGCTGTATGGCGTGTGGCCCGACTGATGAGAGCGTCTGCAGGTAGTGTATCAAAAATACGCTGCTTTAGGTTTCACAGAGATTGAGTTACTGTAGACCACCCTGGACTTGTCACCCGCAGGGCTGATGAGGTAACTTGTGAACATGCGAGTACACTAGGGGATCACGCCGTACATGGTGTGGTCCCCTATATCTTGCTTATCGGCTACAGTGACAGTTCGATGGTTCCCGATTCGCTGCAAGGCTTTTAAAACTGGAACTGCTCCAGGTTACACAGAAACAATGTGTCAACAGTCTCTTACAGCATCAGGCAACGGATTTCTCCAAGGTTGGCCAAATCACTGTTGGCTATTGTGGTCTCCTCCATCTGAATAATCGGGTGGTGACTTTGCACATCCGGTATTATGTCCAACGTGCAATGACTGAGACACATCTTCGCAAATATTCACTGTGTTGCTTGAGAATCTCTGGTGATGCTTATAAAAAATTGCTTGGACATCGATTGGAGAATGCAGGCCTGTACACACTGTCAGTCAACGAGTTTGGACAACAACAATGATGTTCAGATGGTTGCCAGTTGGACACAACTGGCGACATCATAATGCTCTCCAGTTGCATATGAAAAGTATATAATGCTCGGGGTGGAGAATAAGATTCCGGAGGTTATTCTTCGATTGGTTGTAACATTACTCCAATGATTTTGCTGCGATCTCATGATGAGGATATGGAAATTGTAGGTTCCCAGGTGCTATAGAATGCTGTCAGCAATCAGCTTGCGATTGGACTAGAGAACTTGTCTACTGGATTCTTTGCCTGCAGATGGTACTCTTCAGTGCGTGCGGAAGGGTGCAAGGACTCGGACAAAGGTCTTGTTTTATTGGTACAATTGTTGTGGTCCACTCTAACTGGGCCTGTGTGGAAACTATGAAACCATATTCTCCATAAGTGCACCAACCAATGCTACCAATTCTGAGATGATAAATCGCATCCTTTGGTTTCAAACTCGTGCGCTCCAAGTTTTAGCATTTTGGCATTGATTTCTGTTGATTTTGATGCTGAAACTTTGTCCACTTGGACGCCTAACCAACGTAAGCAATGACTGGAAACACTGTTGAGCACACAGGCCTTTATACCATTGAATGCAACCAAAAGCAGCAAGGGCAGACAGTCCTATCAGATTATTTTACAGTCTATATGAGAGATGGAAATGAAAGCAAATATTGAGGTATTTTGTGGAAAGGAAAGAGAGGTTCAGTTAAATGATTATTTGAGGCTGTGGCAAAGAAGTACCATGACGCATTCATATAATAAACTGAAATTTTAGAGTACGTTATTTTGGCCAGTGATGGCTGATCCTGAAAAAGAGGTAGTCAATAATCACTTGTGGGTAAGACGCCCACTCAAGCAGGGAGGCCCAAAGGGCCTCCTGTATAACAATTAATCCCATCCAAATTTGTCTCCTATCAATCACGTAATTGTAAGACCTCAAAGTAATCCGTCAAAACACTTTGGCCTCTGCGACGGGTCCCGCATTCGAGTGCATATATCTGGTGTGCTGTATCAAGGGTATGGATGCGTGATTTCAACTGGGCGTTATTCCATAGCGTTAAGTTGGCTTCATCATGGTCAATCAAGAAGTGATGGCGAAGGGCAAGCACTTGTAGCTGATGTGTTTTAAACCAAAGTATTCGCGTAAGTAATTCCGATCGGTCCGCATTGCTTGCAAAATTCTGACATTCGTGTAGAATATGGTTCCGAGTGGTCCAGATGGGTTCACAGAAAGTAGACCAAAGCATCTGTAAAAGTAAAACACTGTCACGTGCCGCATTTTTGCTGCCCTCAATTGCCAGTGCCGCTTGCGATGTATTAGCCAAAAACCCTACAACCATGTTTTCAACCCAATTTCACGTCGGTCTGCAATCGCAAGGGTGGTAGCAGGTGATGTAATTGGCAAAGAATCCGTTGTTGATTCGTCTTTGCAGAATTCCCGTATAAGTTGAGCAAATGCAAGGACAATTACCTCGGGCATTTGTTGGGTCAAACCGAGGCGTATAAAGGCTTCATATGCCACCGAACGTGTCCGACATAATAATTTGTGGGGACATCGTAGGAGATGGCTGAATGTCTCATCATCCCAGCCACAACAGGGGCATACGGAAGTAGTAGCACCGTAGTGGCGCCAGTTATGACCTACTGGGAGCCAGCGAAACATCATCTTAGTGATTCGTACCCGTCTGGGTATCGAATGAGATACGCGACTGGTAGCAATGGCCTGCGAGTGGATCTTATCGTATGCTGTCTCTGGAAGTGTTAGTCGTTTGATAGAATATTCCCGAAGTGCAAATGAAGTCATTGCAGTCTTGACGTGATAGCGAATATAAGAGGTGACTATATTTCCAGCAATACGGAGGATCCCGCGGTATCCTGTAGGTTTGTTCCTTGAGATAAACCGTGCTGGTGGTTCAGTTGTCTTAAGAGCTTTCTGACACTGTCGATACCGATTGCGACGAGAATGTATTCGTGATGTTGGTGGAGTATCACCATCTTTCAAGGGAAGCCACAGNTTGCGACGAGAATGTATTCGTGATGTTGGTGGAGTATCACCATCTTTCAAGGGAAGCCACAGTATATGGATCGCAGTATCAGTCGAATCTCGAAGAGATTGGATACTAAGAGTTAGGTCGACATCAACCTCCAACATTGAAAACTGATCCTTATAAGTCCGGCGGATACTTTGAATTGTTGATTCAGAGGTGCTATAAATCGAAATTGCGGACAATTTCTTAACATTGGTGACTGTGTCAAGAATCGATCGATATATCGATTCCAAATTACCTCAATGCAGTGTCATGTCCGTTGCTGGGACGTGCTGAAGAATCATACGTTGGTATGTGCCAGACCGTATGTGCCATAGTATTGTGGATATGTTTGTAGCTGCATGAATCATTGATAGGCAGATGATGACTACTTCTTCCATCGGGGCGCCTTCCGTGGTAGTGGGTAAGTGAATATATCGTGGTTGTGTGCATTAGATGCGGTGCGCAGCATATATATCTCGTGTCTTCACCATCGTCTGGGATTTATATTGAGAATGAATGTATCCCTTGACAGGATGGGAATTCAGTTGTACTGGGTGATGTGTCAATAGTAATGGGATTTCCGCCTGGTTAGACTGCCATAGTCCACGGTAGATTCCATCAGTTCGGATATTGTATAGGTATCATGACGATAGCATCCATGGATACTGGATGTGACGTGGCACAACGAACCATGACCCAAGTTNATTGTATAGGTATCATGACGATAGCATCCATGGATACTGGATGTGACGTGGCACAACGAACCATGACCCAAGTTTGTGGCGTAGTGTGTAATTAGAATGATCATTTGGGCAAGTATTGGGACAGATCGTAAGATGAAGGCACCGTCAAAATGCAGCCCGTTGCTTCTTTGTTGGGATGGGCTGATTCGGCCACCGCAACTGAGACTTCGGAGGAGGTGTAGCTTGCCATGTACTAGCATTGGATATGCGTGTCCAAGCAATGAAATCCCCTCTGACGTCATCAATGTCCGCAATGGTGATAATTCTTGCCCAAAGTCGATACCCATAGGAAGGATATAGTCACTTGGTTTAATGCGTTTGTTCGACCAAATATTTCCATCAGTGAGTGATCACCTGTTCGCTGTAAAGTCGGGTGAAATGATAATTCAATGACAAGTGTACCATCAATTCGAGTTAATAATCGACGGAGGTGTAGTAGCCAACCAATCTCTCTCGTTGCGATTCGTAACCTTGGAGACATAAGAACAGTCATGATCTGTGTCAAGTGCAAGGCCCCCATGTGATAATGGAACCCATATCAATGAGCGAGGGAGTCGTCTATGAACGTTCATATGAGGGAGAATTGCCTCATTAACAATTACATTAAACTGATGGCACTCAGATGGTTTAAACTGGGAGAGATGTAAGCCATAGGCAGTCTGTGGGACTAGACGAGTTGTCGGAAAATAGAATCCTTGTGTGGGAGCGAGTTGCATACTCTGGACTGCAAGGCACATCCGTTTAATTTTCTCCTAGCGCATTTCAAATTCAACCCGCTGGTTGCCGTCAGGACAGAGATAATATTCGAGGCCCCTGTTAGGTTTGTCGGGGCGGAGACGATGAATTGTCGTACCGGCGCCGTGATAATCCAATAGTGTAATATCCTGCTGGAACGTATAATCGATCTCATAGTTGCCCATGTCTTCCCGCCAAGACAATAATTGATGTGCACACTTCCAAAAAGCGATGCTTCCTGTGGTGACATTCTGCAAGCAAGAGAGGAACTGAGCACCTTTTTCCAATTGTCTAGTAGCATCGACCGCAGAGAATGAGTTGCAACCGGTATTTCCCGCCCAGGTGTCCGTATCATCCACTATGCAGTGTTAGTGCAGTGTATACCAGGTCCCGGTGTCACTCCGGGCAGAGTCAATCCAGGGTAGAGTGAGTCATGTGCGTGGAATGTCGTACTGCTCTGGAGAGCATACCCAATGGCAACATCGCCTGTTCCCTGATACTCTCCAAGCATTTCAATGTCGCCAGGCTCATTGCGATAATATCCCGTCGAAATTCCATGGCCCGTGGAGACATGACGCTGTAATGCCATTTTGTTTCGTGACCGCGCCAGAAGGACATTCACAACTACACCAAATTTGCCAAAGATGATGTTGGTCAAAGAGGGATGCATTCTGTCAAAACATGATGATAGGTCATTAGCAAAAAGCGCCACTGTCATCTTCATGTAGCGCCCGAATTCAAATGTGAGCATTTTCTGCATCGCAGCATCGATGGAAGATCTTTGGCGTCGGCTACCCCATTGTTCTTCATGGAGGCCGATCGCTTCGGCATTGTTCATCAGTTTCTTAGCAAAAATCACTTTGAGGGCTGTGTTGAAATCAGCCTCTAGGAGACCAATCATTCTGAGCTGGTGGATCCGGCGATTTCCGGGCTTCTTCTCTAACATAACGTCGATTGTTGTCATCCATCGTTTATGGACAAAACCATAGGTGAATGGCAGGCTCATCATGCATGAAAGCCACTCACAAAGGTCCTCATCTTGCGCCATACTTTTCCAGAGCGTGTAGTTAATACCAGAAGGTGATGAAGATGTACATTCTGTAACCACTTTAAATGCTTGACGAAATTCATCGGGGGTAATCTCACCAGAGACTGGAGGATGATCTTATCATTGGGGGAGTTCTGTAGCACCCGTAACCACGCCTGAATATACTCATCAGTGACCGAGTCAAGGTCAGTCTTTCCAGCAAGGAGGTCATCAACTATGTCGATTGTACCCTGTTCGCGTAGCAGTTGTTGTACTGTAGGATCATGGATTCTGCCTTCCTCAGTATTGGGTTGTTATAGGTGGCGTTTATTATGGCAAATGAGCAGAGATTCGATCTCGGCAGGATCCATTACAAACTCCCAGCTCGTCCTATCATTATCCTCTGGATATATCTTTAGCAAATGATAATACCCATCCTCCAACCGAACATCAGCGCGAACAATATCCTCATGTGCTACCCGCAGATGATGATGAACATAAAACTTTGTTGGAGAAGTCGGAAGCAGGGAGGGTTGTGGAGACCAAGCAGGGTATTATTTGAACTCTCCATCTGGGTAGTGATATATGCTGCGATCATGACTGGAGTAGAACCAGTCATATCGTGGGACTTCAATATAGTCAAGTCGTCGATGTTGTCCTTTTGTTGCATTTGTAAATCGACGGTTAATTTCGCGCTCTCGAACAACCCGGATCATGTCTGCCATCTTTTTTTCCCAGTCGCTATCACCAGATGCCTTTGCATCTTGAGCACTCTGCTCAAGCCATTTGATATGCTCTTCAGCGGCGTTCTTCTGGACTGCCCATAATTTCTGTCTGGCATGAAGGACATTTCTTCGTAGGTCCTGTGTTGATAGTGTCCATATCGAGGATAGTTCTATGGCATTCTTTGCAGCTAACCGTTTTGTCCGATCAGGAATTGATGCTTTACGAAGCCGAGATGATAATATAGACTTCCATACATTCATGAGTTGTCCACAGGCACCAAGTCGTGGTGATCGGAAGTATCCGAATTTTTTCTTTGCAGCAAATTTAGACGCGGACTTGATGCAATCGATGATTTCTGTATCAAGTATATGGAATACATTTAGATTTTCCGCAGTAGCACCCATAGTCCGGAACCTATCATTGAGGTCAGTAACTCTTGCAGCAAATTTCTTTTCATCGGACAATTCACGTAGTCGTTCAATAAATTTAACTCGTTTGTCAGCCTGTTCGAGATGAAATACCCTCCCATCATGGTTTAATGGTCGGGTAAGTGGACATTGGTCAAGAGCAAGCTCGACGTGAGCAAGATCCAAGAACTCAAGTGTTCCCCTAGCAGAGATATCAATATTCGGGGGAAGATAGATCACGTAACACCAAGTTTATGGTCAACAAGCTGTGGTGACCATCCAAGCCGTATCTGGTCCGATGTCAATGTCCATCCATCAGTGAACCCCATTCGTTGTAATACCTCTGCCTTCAAGAGAACAAGGCCGTCATCTGCATTGGAGTATAAGAGTAAGCCGTGTGGGTTCCAAGATGTAGGGTGATTCGATACCACGACCTCTGTAAGCGCCTCTTGGAATAAAAACGTGGTATGATCAGTGAGAGCATCATGATACTCTAATGTCAAACCATCAAGGATGGGTCCAATGTCAAAATCTGCCCGAAGTGTGCGTTGGATAATTGCCAATAAGAGCGAAGTCGATACAGTATTCAACCTATGAAATACAGGGTGGATGTCGGAAAGTGTTGTTGGGTCCGGGCAATATTCGTAGCCAACAAAGGTGTCAAACTCATCCGCATTAAGGAGAACAGAAATATTGAAATCTAGTTCATAAGATAGCATCGGCCAATGATGAAGCACGAGTTGTTGTATGCATCCGATGGATATAGATGAGTTGCCATAATATCGAATTGCGAGGATAATTTCTTCAGTAGTATCGTCGCCAGCAACAATCCTTGGGTAAACACTCTTCGGACCTGTGTGTATCGTTGTGAAATATTCGATTTACTCCAAACCTGTACCAACTCCAAACGGAGTTTTCCAACAAATACACCAGTATCATAGACCAGTGAGCACATAGTAGGAGCATCCATGGTATCAATATACATATCATTTATAATCGTAGAAGCCAATAGTGGCATACATTGATAGAGATATTTCTGCAGCATATCTAGAAGGACCGCAGCTTGAGGAGCACTAGGCGGAGCATCTACACAGGAGCTCGGAAGATGCCACTCCTTCGAAAAACTGAGAGGATCTGGGAGCTCCATAACAAGTACATACGGCGCCGTGTCATAAGCCGTATGGCGTTGGCATGAACAGGATGTAAAATAAAAATTCTGAGTTTAATTTAGAGTGTTATTATTTAGCACTCCTCATGTGTGCATTGCATGCTATTATTTAGCACTGCCTATGAGCACATCTCTTGTGCAAATTGTTTGCATTGCCACAGATCTTCCCAAGGATCTGATTGCATAGCCATGGATCTTTTGAGCTTGGTGCACTGCACTTCTTGTGAAGGGTATTTTTATATGTAGATATATCTTATCTACATCGTCATACACAAGCTCTGTCAGTGGACGGGCAAGCCAGAGTATCGAAAGATACATACAGGTAAGTACTAGAAAGTACATACATAAGTAAGTACTAAAAAGTACTTACGTACATAAGTGAAAAATGGCTCATGTCACTCGCCCCCACGAATGAAAAATCAGCGTNCTTACGTACATAAGTGAAAAATGGCTCATGTCACTCGCCCCCACGAATGAAAAATCAGCGTGACCATGCGGAAAAAAACCTCCATGAGGAAAAATTTTGCCATGGCTGGGGAGCAACATGTTGCGTGTATGGTTGATATAAGCGTAAGAGTTGAAAAGAGTAGGAGAACATAATCAATAGATTTGTTTTATTTCTTCTTATGTGACGACAGTGTCGAAATAAGGTATTACTCTCCGGATATTTATCCGTTCTGTTTTGTTTCTGCATTGAACCCTGATTGTGCCGTTCGTATGCACAGACGTGATTGTCCATGGTTCACGTTTATAACGGGACTCTGCTTTGCGGAGGATACCATCTATACGTACTAGTACTTTCTGAGACTTGGTAATCAAAATAAACACGGGAGTTATTTTCTCGAGCATTGTTAAGGTCTGTCAGTCGTTGCCGGTGTTCCTCCAATTTTGCGCCAGTCTGCAAGGAAGGGAATGTCAAATAGCATATCACGACCAAAGATTACAGCACCTGGGCTGGCTTTAAGTACAGTATCATAGGTAATGTAAATGACCCATGCTGCGTCACTTAGAAAGACGGATATGTCCTTGGGTGATACTGAATAGGCAATATCGACTTCAGCAGGCGGAGCATTGTCATTGAGACACCATGCACACGTTTCAAGATTGCATTCGCTTGTGGGTTCTTGACACTGGTTGGCTTACGCTTAATGCCATCAGGTCTTATATAATAAGGAGCTAATTGATGATGAGGTCTTATCAAAATATGCCTATTTCTCCTTTTGATTATGTGTCTCTGCCCTTTTATTGCCCTCTGTGGGAGAAGTAGAAAGGTCTACAACTGGCAGTTCTGCACTTTCGAACCAACTTGAAGCGGGATCGATCATTGTATGACACATAAAGTCAATTTCTGTTCCATCTTTACCCTGCAATGTGTATGGACCAATACAGTCCACACATAGAGCTACAAAGGGTGTTTTATGGCGTTCTTAGCGGGAAGTTTCCCATACTTAAGAGTAAGTCGTTTGTTTACTTGACAGGAGTGACAGTTTTTGACATATGATCGGACGGTATTATGTGTTACCTTTCCAATCCATCACAGCTCTAATAGTTTCTCGAGGCGTGTATTGCCAGGATGCTGTAGGTAATGGTGATACCATTGTACTGCTCTATGTTGAAGAGATTTTGGTATGACTAATTTGCCATTCTTGCAGAGCACTATTGTATTCTCAACTAAAAGACAATTGTCTTTATCGTTTTTAAGAGAAAGAGCAAGCTTTTGTCTGCTTGTTGTGCTTTCGCTATCTCTGTTATGGTGAGGGGATATATTTCATCATCCTCTCTGTGGTTAGCAAACACTAAGGAAACTAAGTCCGTAGGTTCTATTGTGCTTGGTGTATCATACTGATTGTAATGACACCAGCATTTTGTGAAAGTCATCCATATCTCGTGTTCATCAAGAAGATGAGGGGAATACTCAAGACGGGAGATAGCATCTGCCACTGTGTTGTGTATGCCCTTAATGTAGACAATCTCGGGACCATATTCTTTGAGAATTAACGCCATCAAAAAACACGATCAGAGGTTAAACCAAGTGCATCTCTTATGAGATTTTCATGGTCAGTGCATACCTTGACCATTTGTCCCCACATCATTCCTTTGAACTCTTTTAAAGTTTCCACTATGGCTAGTGGTTCAATTTCGGTAACACTGTATTTTTGTTGAGGTATTGTCAATTTTCGACTGAAAAAAGCAATAGGCCTATTTTCCTGTGTAATAACTGAGCCTAATTTTCTTCTTTGTCCCTTTGGCTTTGGTGACTTTGGTGTGACCACACTCTCCAACTAAAGTAGTGCGAGGGGCCAGCATTTTGCTGCATCTTGCCCAAAGATCACAATAATATTGAACCTTACCAAGAAAATGGCGTAGCTCCTTAACGTTCTTAGGCGGTAGTAATGCAAGGATTGCCTGTACCTTTTTTTTCTGAGGCTTTATGCCTTCTCTAGTGAGCATGTATCCTAGATATTCAGTCTCTATGGCACATAATGTGGATTTACCGGCATTAACTTTTAGTCCGGCTCCTTGCAATCTGGAAAGTACCACTCTTAGCTTTTCAAGGTGATCTTCCAGGGTGTCTTTTGAAATGATTAATAAATCATCTATGTAAGCTCTTACATAGTTTAAAGACAACATTAGCTCAGACATTTTTGCTTGAAAAATGTCAGGAGAACCTGATATGCCCATTGGTAATCTCTGATAGGAGTATTTACCCCATCGAAATATAATGGTACAGATTTTGGATGTATCTGGATCCAATCTACTGTTCTAATAGCCCATGTTTAGGTCCAGGGCTGTTGCAAAAGTGAATCATTGATAGTGTCATAAGCCGTATGGTGTTAAAATGAAAATTATGAGTATAATTTAGAGTGTTATTATTTAGCACTCCTCATGTGTGCATTGCATGCTGTTATTTAGCACTGCCTATGAGCACAAGGATAAAGATCTCTTGTGCATTGCCCAAAGATCTGTTTGCATTGCCACAGATCTTCCCAAAGATCTGATTGCATTGCCATGGATCTTTTGAGCTTGGTGCACTGTCCTTCTTGTGAAGGGTATTTTTCATATGTAGATCTATCTTATCGACATCGTCATACACAAGCGTCTGTCAGTGGACGGGCGCGCCAATACAGGTAAGTACTAAAAAGTACATACATAAGTAAGTACTAAAAAGTACATACATAAGTGAAAAATGGCCCATGTCAAAGTATTGCAAACCCCTCTCATCTTTGACAGAAATCTCCGAGACACCCGACCCGCGCCGTCGGCAATTAACACCCCCGAGACTGCAACAACGGGTTGTACCCACCTCACACCCAACCAAGCAACACTCCACTCCCTTGGCACACACCTAGACTCACCAACCTGACACTACCACAAACACACTGCAACAGTCACACACAATACCCCAGTCACTCACAATAACCCTCCCTGTTATGACCACAGTTCCATCACACCTACCCTCACCCTCGCCCCCACCACGCTGGAGGAGCAACCCCTTGCCCATCTTTGGGCCACACCCAAAACACCACATACCATCACCGGCAATCCCACCGTGTCGGCCAAATGAGCACCGGCCACCAACAAACATCTCTACGACATATCGACACAATCATCAAGCAACCACCCACAACACCATTGGCCCCTTCCTTCAGATTCGAACTTTCCAACAACGCTGCCCACCACAACTACAACATTCTCCTCACCCACAACCTTAACCTCGGCCAAGCCATTGCCGCGAACAAGCACTCACCAATGAGCTACAGATCGGAATTCCGCTCGCCCGCCTCCATCGCCCCACTATTTACTCACCACCCTGCCTGGGACCGGATTAAACACATCCTGATCCATGGATCCACCTGGCCTCTAGCCCCCTTATCTGAGATCGACAGAGCCCAGGACCTAGAAGAAGCCTTAAGATTCGGAAATCATAAGGGAGCGGAAACAAACACAGACAACTGGTCAAACTCATCACAAATGACTTTACTCACGGTAACGCTCTGCCGCTTCCCCTCCACACTATCATATCCATCCCAGGAGCCTGCATGGATCCGCTGAACGTTCAAAGTCAGAACACAATTGACGAACAAGGAAAACTCATACCCAAACCTTGACTCACCCACGACCAATCCTGGACCTGGAGCTCCAACGCCTCAGTAAATGACAGAATCAAGGATGATGACATCATGCCGTGCCTCTTTGGCTACGTCCTCCGACGCGCCATCAACTGGGCAGTTGTGGCACGATACCAACACCCTAACCGTCGAATCTACGCGTCGAAAATCGATTTCAAATTGGCGTATTGACGTTGCCACCTGAATGCCTCGACCATGATTACGGCCTGCACGCAACTGCCGACTCTTGACATTGCCACTGTCGCGCTGAGACTCACCTTTGGCGGGAAACCGGGCCCAAACGAGTGGGGCTGCATCGTAGAACCAATCTGCGATGTCACAAACGCCCTCCTCCAAGACGACTCCTGGAATCCCACACGCCTCTACTCCCCTGCCTCGAAGCTGGTCCCATCGCCGAAACCACTCCCAGACTCGGATCTTTTCGCCCCAGTTCGCCGGTTAATTGTTGATCTTGATGTGCTGGACTCAGGGATGGCGGACATCTACATCGATGATCATGTTGGCCTCACCGTCGATATCCCCAACACCGACAACTGCCTGCGCCTTGAACGGGCAGCCTTGCTAGCAATCCACGCCATCGCCCGGCCTTTGCCCGTCTCGGAACCTATCCCCTGCGAAGAAATGGCTGCGCTCAGCAAGTTAAAAGCAGAAGTGGGGTTAGAAGAGACAAAAATCATTCTGGGATGGTCCTTCAACTTCCATTCACTCACCATCACGCTCCCTGTAACAAAATTCGACCCATGGATCGCCGACTGCGACAACTTCATTGCCTCACGCACATGCTCCGCACGCGACCTCGACACAAACATCGGCCGCTGGAGCCACATTAGCCAAGTCTTGCCCCACGTGAACCACTTCACAAGCTGCCTGCGATGGCTCATCATCAGACACTCCGACAAAAGCCGCATATCCATCCCTGACCAATGTGTAAAGGATATTGACACCATGAGATTCTTGTTGACACAGGCATCAAAAGGGATACTTCCTCGCTTACCTGGCACCATCCCGAGTCTACCGCAGCGACTCCTGCCCTCACGGACTTGGCGGCTAGAGCCTCGAAGGACGCGCATGGCGTTGGCCCCTGCCAGATCACCTCCTCTTCCGCGCAACAAACAACATGTTAGAGCACCTGGCCAGCATCATAGGCCCTTGGATCGACGTCACTGAGTCGAACTTACCTTCCGGCTCTTGTGTATTAGCTATGACAGATTCCTCCACCTCCGAGGGATGGAGCCGCAAATCATCCTTCCGCGAATCCGGCGACAACGATGCCCAAACCTCCGCACGGATAACCCTCGCACGACACGACGCCATACTCCACCTGGATAGCAACGTAAAGCGATACAGTGAACGGTTCGCGGGGGGCGAAAACGAGGTCGCCAACACTCTGTCTCGGAACTCTCACCTAACAGACAAGGAACTCACCGATTTACTCTTCCTCCACCTTCCCACGCAGATGCCATCCACCTTCAAGATCGCCCCTCCCCCAGACATGTTCGTCTCTTGGGCAACCTCGCTGCTGCTAACGCTTCCCGTGCAGACGCAGTTACATGAGGCATGAGCAAGGAGCAAGCTCGGACGTGGCGCCGCTGGAACGAATTGTGCACCTCCGTCGGAATCAGTGACACCTTTCTCAAGAATCACGGACACGCAGAACGGAATAGACTCGTCGGGGCCTTTGCGGAAGCTCTCAGAAGCGGGCGTTTCTCCCGCCAATCTCACGGAAACCTGGCTGCAAGCACAGTCACAAACGCCATTTCATATCTGGCACAGACCTTCAAGGACCATGGGAGACCTAACCCGTCTTGGGACTCGGAGGGCCAGCCTGGACGACTTTTATCGTCACAACTCTGGGCGTACCAGAATCAAGACAGCGGCCAAACCCAACAACAGGCCTTACCCCTCTTTGTCCTGGAGGAACTCCACATCAAGGCCAAATCCAAAAAAGAAAGTGCAATTTCAGAACTCGCCTGAGGCGCTTTCTTCTTCGCCTGCCGCTGTGAATACCTCCGCGTAAAGAATTCACGTGATACGAGAACAAAAATTATCGAATTAGCCGACGTTCGGTTCTACAAAAACAACACGATCATTCCCCACAACAACCCATCACTCCCATCTGCCGACATCGTCGCAATAACCTTCCGCTACCAAGAAATGACCGCCGCAATGAAACTATACACCAATGGGCCGCATCGGACCCAAACCTCTGCCCCGTCAAAGCGTTCGCCTCCATTGTCACACGGATCCGCGGATACACGGACTCAACAGACTCCTCACCCATATGCACTTTTGAACACTACGGCCGCCTCACGGACATCACCTCCCAAGATATGCTCGACGCACTCCAATCTATCATCGCAGAAATCGGCTTCGACAGACTCGGCTTCCTCCCGTCGGAAATCGGAACCCATTCCATCCGATCTGGGGCTGCAATGGCCATGCAACTCAACGGGCTACCAATATATGTTATCCAGATGATCGGCCGGTGGTCGAGCGAGACCTTCCTCCTCTATATACGCAACCAAGTCGATCAATTCAGCATCCACGTCTCCTCAAAGATGATCGATATGAAACACCACTGACACATCCCAGACCCGACACACAACCCACGCGACATCACATCGGAATCGCACGCTACACACCCTCCGGCACCACCCCAGCCGAGCAAAGTATCACCAACACCAACTACACGACCCCCTGTTTTCAGCAAAAAACTCATTGATGGACCCCTCCTCAACAGCAATGCACTTGCCCAACCAATTCCTCTCACCGCCACCCTACCACACACAGGACTATTGATGGTGGAAACACATGTGTAATAGGGCACGGGAGAGGGGAAGAACGAATATAAAAACACGTTTCAATGCCACTTCCGGTTGTACTTTTATACATGTCGAAAACGAGCAAAGCAACAGAAACAAAATCGAAAAGTGATGACAGGCCCCTCTGGCTTCAATGATCGCATTGTTGCCAGGAGGGGCCCTGGAGGAAAGTCGCGAGAATAGTTGACACCTGACGCGACGCGTGGAATATCGAAACATCACGTGGAGGGGAACGAAAATTGGATAAACGACACAATGAATGCATCGCAGTCTCAGTCTCACAAGTCCGTTACTCTCGGCAGCAACTTTCGAAACGTCTCAACGTCCTCCAGAACCGTCACCAAACTAGTAACTTAGTAGTTAAAAATCCCCAATCCCACCCTGGAAACACATGCGAAATAGGGCTAGGGAGAGGGGAGAAACGAATATAACAAACACGTTTCAATGCCACTTTGGGTTGTACTTTTATCGACGTTATAAATGAACATATCTATAAACAAAATCGAAAAGTGACGACATGCCCCTCTGGCTTCAATGCTCGCATTGCACTCGAAGCTTGCTTCAGGAACAGTCCGGAATTCCCTTTCCTATGTGGCAAAGGCCTTTCGAGACCAAGGCCATTCCAATCCCACCAAAGACGAAGACCTGGAATTTGGACGACTTCTACAACGGCAATTCCAGGGCTTCAAAAACTGCGAACCTTCCCCCAACCCAACAAAAAGCAATCCCACTCCGGGTCGTCGACGAAATCTTCAAACATACAGTCACCAAAACTCGAACGGCAATCTCACAACTCGCTCGAAGTGCATTTTTCTTTGCATGTCACAGCAGCGAATACCTCAAGGTCCAGAAGTTTTCCAACATCGTCGGCCTGTGGTCACGGTGACGATGGTGGAAAAAGCCTTC
>JALLPF010000656.1:0-12119 GCA_036939455.1 Cyclotella distinguenda | reverse complement strand
TCCACGGATGGTTGAAGCATTTCACTAGCCGCTACAATCCGTCCACCCCTTTCCCTACCACCCCCACCCACACACCACACCAACGAACCATTACATACACCCACCATTGAGCCCCAACTACAGGTTAATGACCTGAAAACTAATCATTCACAAGAGATGGCATTCTCATGTGTAACCCCTTTACCCCACAACCCACTATCATTCAATACGAACCTATCCTCGCTTGGAAGGGGGCCTATCATTCCCAACATGTTGAAGGTACGGTTGAAGGTTGTGCTCCCGATGAAATCTTTCTTGGGCGATTAACTATTGAAAAATGATATTCGAGATCTCTTGAATCGAACAACATCGCTCTATGAACGCAAAGTAACAGCGAAAGAAGTATTTGTTGGAATGATCTTTCATGTTATAGCAATGCATTATGATCGAATATTTCGTATATAAATGATGAATGCGTGTCCCATCCTCCTCAACTCACACCACCGCCTAATTGCCATACCTCAATTGATATAATACCTCACCTTTCCAATCAGCTGACCGTACCCCGTATACATATCAAACATCTTCTTCGAAGCCACCCCCTCCCTCACCTCAATATCCTCATTCTCCGCAAACGTGACACCCTCGCTCTCCCGGCCTCCCCCGGCAATCAACATGCCCCTATTACAATAAATGAAAAACGATTGAGTCTCCCACTGACGAACAAACACCTCGTTCCCATCCTCCACACGAATGTACGATAGGGCCTTGGTATCGAGCGTCATGCTGCTGTCGAACACGGACGACCAATCCCCCGGCGGTGGGGAGGTATAGAGATAATCTCCGGGTGTGGTGAAGACTTGGATGCGACTCGGTCGATTCTTTCTGGGTGCAATGTCGAACCCGGTTATGGTCAGGTCCCTGCGGACTCGAATGGTGAACATGATGCCCTTGGCGGAACCTTTGGCGGCGCGGTTGGGAAGGTTGTATTCCAGGATGGTAATGTTGGATGGGGTAGGTCTGGGAATGTGGACGGAGACATGTGAGAAACAATGGTGAAGGAGAGCGAGGGGCGAAAAAGAACGGGTCTCACTGGGTGGAAACCGGGAGTGGGAATGGAGTCGGAGGTGGATTCGGCAGTGCCGGCATTGGCGTGGGCGATGGCGTGGGTTCGGGAGTCGTCGGAGGAGACTCCCATCCAAACACGATTCTAACGTTGGCATACCCCGGAGCCGCGGTTGCATCAATCCCATCGACGACAATGTCCAATTTCTCCTCGGATCCCCGCCATCGCTCCACGGAGAACACCTCACCCACTCCGAGCGTCGCGCGTAGAAAGGATTGGGCGTAGTTGTTCCCATTCCCCGCCTCAATGACCAACACCTTATCAATGGCTTCTTTGGTATCGGCACTGTTTCCGGTCTGCCGATTGAATCCCAGAAAGAGGTCCCGTTCCGTCCCCGTTTCCAATTTAACGACAATGGGGTGCGAGTTGGGGTTGTTGTTGTATTCGGCAACGCCGATGAGGGTGATGGAGAGGCTCGTGCCGGGGGTGGTTCCCGAGTCCCAGGATTGGGTATATTCCGGTCGGTCGTTGTACCAGGCTCCTGGTGGGAGAATGCGGACGATGTGCGGGCGGGTGTCATTAGCCGAGGGAACATGTGCATGAATGATGAACCAATGTTGGTGAATGATTCACTGACCTGCCATTGCGAATTGATAGTTTTTTGCGGCGTTGTAACAACTTGCAATCCGGTTGTTAGGGATTGGAACGAAGGAAGAATGAATAAGGAGGAATGACGAAGGCGATCGATAAGAAGAACGCATCATGAATATCAACAGTCAACCGACGTACATTTTTCCGACGGAGTCACTGAACAAAGGGTTGCCCATGACACATGTGTGATCCGAGTACATTTTCCCATTCAACCCTCCCGAATGGGCCATATTAAGGTTATGCCTGTTGGATCAATGTTCACCATCAGTATTCGATTTTGAAAAGAGAGTTCTCGGTCCAAGCAGTGTTGGATTCGACATGGTGTAACGCAGATGCGGTACTCACCCAATTTCGTGCAATTGAACCGCGGGATACTTGTAATTCTTTCCTTTGAATACGCTCAGCCACGAATTGACAAAGGCATACGCACTCCTGCCCAGGGAATGTAGTATGGTAATCAACCCAAGATGTTGTGTGAGAAGAGGTCCTCACGAACATTATAACGATCATCAACCATGTTGTGAACATCCAGGCATCAAGTCAAGTCAAGTCAAGTACAATAAACAATACTAATACAATAAATACAACACGACAAACCCCGCTCGACTCTCACTCTCACCATCCACACTCCTTATAACACCCCTCCACCACAATCATATAATGCTCCACCCTCCCGGGCAATCCCATCCCCAACTTCTCCTCCAACTTCCTCCTCACCTCCGCCCGAATCCCACTCTGACCCTCCTCCCGAATGCTGACATCCAACTCCACCTCCACCACCCCCGGAGCCGACAACGCTCCCACCGCCTGCTCCGACAGCACCCCATCCGCCGGCACCATTTCAAGTGCATCGAAACTGCATGCGGCGAACTGACCGGCCATGGTGGATGTATCCCCGAAGGTTCCGAATACGGCGTCGGACATTTGTAACGGGGAGTCATCGGGGGAGAGTCCATCCCTGTCGATGACCCTCACGACGAGGACGGGTTTGAGCCCGTTATAGTTTGTGAGGAGTCTTCGATGGGCGGTGGGGAGGAGTTGGATCGGTCCTTCCGGTAGGAGGAGGGAATCGGCGGAGGATCGGGAGGCTGTTCTGACTTGGGTGTGTACGGTGGAGAGACCGCTGATGAGGGTGCCGTTGTTGAGGAGGAGTCGGAGTTGGTCGATTTGGTGGGGTGTGCCCGAGAGGGGCCGGTCGGAGCCGTCGGGGAGGAGACAGACGAATCGTTCGTCGGTGGAGGTGGAGTTGAAGTTGAAGGGGGAGGTGGAGTCTGTGGAGTCTGTGGAGGCTCCGATGGCGATGAGGGAGACGCAGGTTAATGGAGGGGTGGAGTCGAGGGCGTTACGAACGAAGGAGGTGGCTCGATTGCGTGCCGAGATGGTCGTGCAGTTGGAGGCTGTGAGGAGTACGGCGAGGAGGATCGGTCCGTGATTTGGCATCATGGTCATGTTGAATGTTCAATGTTGGATGTTGAATGTTGGATAGAGAATAGAAATTGTAATTACGTTTACTCTATCGATTGATTTTGATGGCGTCGTGGTCTTGTGCTCTTGTAGTCTTGTNAATTACGTTTACTCTATCGATTGATTTTGATGGCGTCGTGGTCTTGTGCTCTTGTAGTCTTGTAATCTTGTGGTGGTATTGGGGAAATGATAGACTAGCTAGATATTGAGTCAAAGGTCAGTCGTGATTCGTGATGCTATAATGAAGTATACTTAGTAGAACAACATTATCAAGTCTAACATCGTCAGAACGGCTCGCAACATGGTCACATTTTCATCGACGGGCTATTCTATCACGGCCTTCTGGAACAAAAGAATCCCACCTAAATTGTCGGGGGAGGGCGGGATCGGTAATGGAGGCCGTAGTGACTTTTGAAGGGAGGCCTTTTTGTTGTCTAACTTTGGTGCGAAAGGAGTCTTCTGGAATCTGGGAAATCAGAATAAAAAATAACCATTCCTACTACTTAGTACTTATACTTATAATTCTGTATTTATAGGTGGGTACCTAGGTAAGTAAGTAACTTATGTTGTTGCAGGTGCATACAACATGGGTATCATTCTCTGGTATTAAGTAGTATAGGTATAAGTACGTAAGTACTTTTACAATAGCACCAATTACCTATTACGCGACAATGGAATCCCAACGAGACCAATCCAAACCCCCCCCCGCCTCCATCCTCGACGCCGCCCTCAACGACCTCGACGACTCCGACTCAGAATGCCCTCCCCATCCCTTTGGTCCTGCGGCCCCGTCCTATTCCAATGCTGATGATGACTTACTGCCGTCCGAGGCCGAATTGGCCGCATCCTTCGAAGGAATGATGCGACAATTGCAATCCATGGATATGGGGGACTTTCATGAGGCCATGGAGGCCTTTGGCATGTCCGTTCCTCAAGTTTCTTCTATGGATCCATCACAAACTATCAACAATAACAATGATAACATCAACAGCAACAAAAATAACAACAATAAGAAAAACAGCAAAAGCAAAAATAATACCAGCGGCAACAATAAAAACAGCAGCAGCAGCAGCAACGACATGGATCGAACGATCGAAAACCTACTCAACAACATCCCCCCCCTCCCCTCCAAACTCCCCACCCCACCCGCACCCATCCTCGACACGGTCATGAAACAACTCCTCTCCCGTGACCTAATGTACCACCCCATGAAGGAGGTCGCCACCCGGTTTCCCGCATGGCTGGCACGCAATAAAACGGAATTGAGTCCGGAGGAGTACGGGAGGTACGGGTTGCAGTATCAGTGTTTTCAGAGGATCGTGAGGGTGTACGAGACGGAGCCGGAGAATTTTGGGAGGTTGATGGAGTTGATGGAGGATGTGCAGGAGTGAGCATTTAGGACTCGGTGTTTTATCAGTTGTTTTGTATTTCGTCATGGGATTCGTTGGTGTGTTGTGATGGTGGAGTATTAATCTTTTGTTGTTGCATGTTGCTCGACAGGTATGGTCAGCCACCACCGGAGATAATCAAGGAGTTGGCACCGGATTTGGAGTTTGATGGGGAAGGAATGCCGATGATGGGGATGGGGATGCCACCGTTCATGCCCGGAATGCCATTTCCCGGAGGAGACGAGGAGCAGTGTACGATGAGCTAGTGGCTATGGGAGGAGAGACTACTGATAGTAAACGATTAATAGCCCGTTGTATGGTGATCATAACTTATTCGTTAATTTCTTAGTTTTTGAAATGTCAGGAAGTCATCGTGGCGGCCATTGCAAACTGATCATGAATGACATTTTTAAAAATGACGAACTCGCTACAATCATAACAATCCGACGTGGAATCATTTCTAAATGGCCACGGGCCCCGACAAACCGGTCATTCCACTCTCCTCAATGGAATCTACATCCACCCACCAATGGATTACTGATTACTCCCATCATCACCCTCACTGCTCCTTGGCGACGCTCACAATCAGGGGACCCACATTATCCCCCGTCCTAAATCAGTACAGACGTTGAGAAATAATGAGGATCCATCCATTCGCAAACACGAGCATCGCACGGCACTCACTCCTTATTGTGTGCGACGTGACTGCCATCGCACAATGGAAAGGTACCGCTGCGCCAACAACGGCAGAATACCTTCTTGTCGCCGGGGTTGAGAGTTTCTTGGTTGACCACCTTGGGGGAGGAGAGGTCGATGGAGGGGTTGATTTTGGAGGGTAGCTGGGCTGTTGGATGGAAAAGACACGGAGTTGAGACCGGTAGTTGAAGTAAGTAAATGATACAGGTACTTCTGTTTTTTAATGCATGAACGATGCAGAGTTAAGTGGGCCGAATCGGAATCGATCGGTGCCTTCTCGATACCAACACTGCTTCTACTCACTGTTGACCGAGCACTTGGCGGAGGGGACAAAGGCGGACGCCGATGCCGAGAGGAGAAGCGTGAGAATTGCGGACTTGTTCATGATGGTTCGAACAGCGATGTTTGAAGAGGCGCGTGATGGACAGGGGATCTGACGTCAGAATAGATTTTTGGTTCGGTGTTACAGTATGAGTACAACCCTGATCTATAGGTAGGTATTCTACCCTACCTTTCTACGCACGTGGATTATCCATCATCGCACGCGCCACATTTCTTGTCGTGGAATTCAACGGTCGAGAAAAAATAATATATAAGTAAGTATAGTAATGAACCTTCAGAGTTCCTCGATCGACAGAGAAGTTAACATTGAATATGAAATGATTATTGTTCGCTGTCATTTCATGATCAGTCCCACAAAATTAACATCCTTAGTAGAAGAGTGCCAATGACAAGCCACGTGGACGCGACGGGTGGAAATCTATCCAAATATGGAAGGGACCAGGGTAGATTTCTTTGGGAGTTGCAACGCTTGCCATTCGTCCTACTTCTGCTTGGTTCATTACGACGATTTTTTAATTTCCACAAAATAGAAGAATGACGGCGATACATTGATTTATGATGAAGTCATGATGTACTGAAATACAACAGTCAATATACGAGTTACCAAAAACAAAAATGAACAAACATGTCTCTTCCCATCTCCTCCCACTGTCCAATCCAAACGTCGCAAACCCGCACAAATCACGTCACACAACCGCCTAAAGCTCATCCGGATAAGGAATAATATTCTGGGCACCCAAATCCATCAAATATTTAACAACTTCACTCTCCCGATCGTGAAAATGCAACGCTATATGCAGAGTAGAGTAACCTTCGCCCCACTCGGTGCGGGAATCAACATCGGCGCCGTGATCGAGCAACAGTCGGATGATTTCTACGCTGCCACTTCGGGCCGCCTGTGGTATACGTGTTGGTATGGGGCGTGTGTGCGTGATTTGTCGTTGTTGTTGGGTGACGAGATCAGCATCAATATCATACAGCAGCAAAAATAACAACAACAACTGAACCGACAGAATAAACTACCCTCACCTCATGAATGGGCAACCACCCATTCCCATCCGGCTCATGAACCATCTCCCTCCTCTCATTCTCAAGAATATGTAGCATGGTCTTCAAATTTCCCGTATGGGCCGCATAGTGCGCCCCGTTGCTCCCCGTCACCTCCTCCATATCCTCGGCTTCAAAGTGAAATGGCTTCCATTCGGTGGATCCATGTTTGAGACGGTAGATGGAGGCTTCGAGGGATCCGTCGATGATGTAGGGGGGTAGACCGCGGTTGTATCCCGATTTGTGGGTGTGTTGGTGGCTGGAATGGTTGAAGCCGTGTTGGAGGGAGTGGCCGATGGGTTCGAAGTGAACAAACCTGGAAAATGATTTGATGGATGATAATGTAGTGTTGTAGTAGGTTGTGTTGGGATGAGCATGTGCGAGAATATGAGATGAGAGAGGACAAGAAATATAGGAACGTGAGCAATGTCTCTTGCCGTCACAAGAACAAAGCACAATCAATAATAATATATTCTCTGTTGCATCCCATGATGATTTCTCGTTCAACCCAAGACTCAACTCACACATTGACAAAATGCCTCCCCTTCATCGGCCAAGGCCTCCCATGAATCACCGAATGACTCTCATACATCAACATGTCCCCCGGCACCATGGTAACATTATACGCCTTGCCATCATGCCCGAACAATTCCATAACCCAGGGCTCATCCACATCCTGCGCCACGTTGATCACCGCCGAGGTAACCAACGGCATCCGATCCACATGGGGTGCCAGCACGGCTCCGTCGGAGTAGACTCGAGCCCCGTAAAGCGAGGTGGGGACGAGCGTCTGTCCGGTCCAGTCCTGCAGCGCGGAGTGCGCGGCGGATCGAATTCGTTCGGCCAAGGCCGCGTCAATGGCGTTGACGTCGAGCATGGCGGTGGGGGAGGACCAGTGATTGGCATAGCTGTTTCCGGAGAACCAATCTTCGATGGTCTCTTTGCCGCGATGGACGGACCAGAATTGGAATAGGTCGTTGGCGAGCGGGGAGGGGAGGGAGATGAGTCGGAATCCCATGTCGGTGTAGTTGAGCATGCCCCGAGGTTGGATTAGGTTCATTTGAATTCTGTCGGATTCGTTGTCGATGCATTCGTCGTGGTGGTGGGATCGACACCCTTCGAGGTACTCGTTGTAGAAATTTTGTCGATGGGGATAAAAGGGGGAATTGGTGGATATGGTGGAGTGGTGCGTGGGGAATGAGGCGAGGTCGGTGCCGTAGGTTGATTGAAGGAAGTAGTTTAGCGATGGGTTGTAGAGGATTTCGTTGGCAGACACTGACACGGACAGGATGGTTAGTGGTATTGATGGGCGGATTACGGATACCATGGTGGACAGTGGACAAAGAACAACAACAGTATAGTAGTTGTTGTTAAGAATGGTATGAGTACAGTAAGGTACTTATAGTACTCATACTTTAGGGGTGTGAGTTGTGGTGGGGTGTTGGGTTCGTTCCGTTCGACTGTAGGGTCGTACTTAGTTCGACGTCGCGCATTCGAGAATTCGTTTAAGAAGCAGCATTTTTTTAAATAATCCCACGGAAGGATATCTTTCTTAGTTATATATCCGTTGAAAATGATACGTACTTATACCTTTTTCTATACCTTTTAGGTAGCACCTACTTATAACATTTATAAGTACTATAAGTATTATACTTGTTCGTATAATATAAGTAATAAGTACTTAAGTAAGTATTCTCTATAGAATGTTAGACGCATGATGACATGGGTATCCAAGGTATCTATGTGGCGATAGCTGGCAATAGCATCCGGAAGATAGGAGGACTAACGCATGCCACATGCGTAGGTCTTAGTACTATCCTCGCCATCCTGATGACACTCCAGTTTGATACGATCGAATAAGATATTTGGTCGAGTGGTTGTCTAGCCATTATCTTAAGTTAATAAGAAATGCCAACCTGATCACTTGCTTGACAGGTTTGGGGTCACAGCCAAAGGACTACCATTAGCTACAATGTCTACACATATGTTAACCTGACAGAGGGCTAAAGTTTCTAGTTTATCAGACCCACACCTCAGTAAGTCAACAAGTCTCGCAGAGCTCGCACGGGGTCCGCTTGGTTTCAAGGCCTGTTGGGAGATTGTTGCTTGTTGGGCTGCAGCGGCGGTGGCAGAGTATCGCTCAGACGACCACCCATTGCGGAAATGGCTCTCGAGTCTGCACCATCCATCGGTTCAGAGAAGTCCATCTCATCTTCGGATGATTTGATCCCAGCTGTAGTTGTTTTGGAAAAGTCCTCGAAAGAGGCTGTCGTTGATGTGACGGAGATACCGCTTCTTCGGACCCGGTCATCACTGATGTGACTTCTTGCATCCTCGGTAGTGATCAGTCCATCAGCTCTGTTGACAACGACAGATATAGCCTTGGATTGAGCGATGATGATGCTTCCCAGGACCACATCATCACGCACCTTTCTCCATCATTAACATTGCGATTGATGAGCTCCTTCGACAAATTCTCTCTCCGTGTCTCCAAATCGTCTCTCTCCAAGTTCATCTCAAGCCATCAGTGCAGCTCGATGACTACCATACTCGCTAGGTATGGCTCAGATGGCAAACCAATCAATCCCGGCAGACAACAACCTTCTCCGAAGCCGCTCCATCAATTCCAAGCCAATCAAGGCAACGGATCACCAAGCGGGAAATCGAACCAGCCAGCCGGTGATGGAAATGATAACACTACTGGGAAGGGTGGGGATAAGGGTAGAGGGAAGAAGAAGAAGGAAGAAAAGAGCGCCTAGGGTGGCGGAGGGGACGACCCAAGCAGCAGTAGTGACGACGACAGTATGGACAATGACAAGTCCAATCTCATTGAAGAGAAAACTGGTTTCACCAAGAAAAACGTCTTTGTCCCTACGCGGAAAGAATCTTGTGAAGTCGCCAGGATGATGCAAGATGCCTGTGGTATCAGTCACGCAGACTCCTGCGCACTCGTTTGCCATTATGGACATGCCACTGCTGCAATCCTAGCGGACTACATGGATGATCAGCTCGATCAAGCCCACAAATCTTGGGGGCAGAAGATCGAAGACCACAAGGGGGAGGAGAGGAGATTGGTCATCAGCCATCTTTCCCTTGATCGACTGAAGACAGCATGTTGGCTCTACCGACACGTCCGGCGCATCAATTACCCCAACCCTGGGCATCTCATGGTTCGTCATTTCACTTTTGAACTTTTGGATGACACCCGTACCCAACGTCTCTTGGAGACAGAGTGGACTATGACTGCTCCAGTTATCCTTGCGTGTTCAGACCTCCCCATCTACGATCCAAAAGGAAAGATTGCATTTATTGCAGGAATAAGGGCCTTCGAGAATTATCTTTTCAAGGTCCGAGGACAGCGTGGGGTGCCTCTCAGTTATGTCATCCGTGATGACATCGACACTCCCAGAGAACAGCTATCAACGTGGCCGTATCTCAACCTGCCAGGGCAGTTGTTCGACTTTCAGAACGGACAGCCTGACGGTGCAACGGGCAGAAATTGTTCCCCATGGGAGCATCGCCTCTTTGCCATTTACTCCCGCCGACCCAAAGGCCCTCGAGAATTGGGAGACTGGCGCCCGCAAGGACAAGCGTTCTCACATATTCCTTCAGGATGATACGCCCAGCTCATGATCGGTCAGCGTTGTTTTGCCAGCAGTCCAGCATCGCATGCGGAAAGACCCCCCTAGATCTATGGCAAGGGCTTCGGGGAGACAGTGCTACTACACCATGGTCAAGCACTTTCTTGGTGCTGATCATGCCCACAATGAAACCCAGAGGGCCAGGAATGCCATCAACGAGATGTGCTACAACAGGGAGAAGCCCAACTACTAGTGGGAGAGACATGTTCTTCTTCTCTCCCAGCATCTCGACACAATTGCCGATCACAGCCCTGAATGTGACTTAGCAACGGACGAGGCCACCAATTTTTCCACCCTGATTAACTCAATCTCATCCACATGTTCTTGCAAGGAACTTGTCTTGAGCAAGGAGATTATCATGTCCAACCGCAGGCAGCACGAGAATCTCAAGGCTGACGTAATTCCCTTGCTCAACGACGCTGTCAGATGTTCTATTGATGAGAGCAAGGCAACTTGGAGGGTTGCATCCACAAATTCAGGTGGTTCCACGAAGCGTGCAGCCTCCGGCAGGACTGGGGGGACTGGGACATCAGGGGGTGGAACAGGCTCTCGCAAGAAGAGTAAAGCGGACGATACTGGTCTTTGTCTGGTGGATGAGAAAGTTACGGGGACCTACACAGGGGGCATATTACAGGAGAAGTTGTGGAGGGCAATGACGCCCCCACAGCATGAGGAGGTCAAGGCCATTCGCAAGAAGAATGCGCAAGGCTCTAATCGCCAGAGTTCTGCGCTTATTGCAAGCAAGGTCCAACGGGTCGCCGCGGAAGCAGCCACGGCGGCAATCAGTCACTACTGTGACATGGTGGCTGGTGGTCGCATGGGCTCCAAATGAGGAAGGTCCAAAAGAGGAGGATAGGAAGGAGTTTCTGGGTGATCATTCGAAGAAGTGACGGTTCGGGCAGTCTAGCAGGGGGACAGAATGTGTCTGTTGAGCATAGCCAGATTCTGGAAGATTTGTGTGTCGTGCATATACCTCTGTTGGGGTAGCAGCTGTAACGTCCAGGCGGACCGTCAACGTTAGTATTCAAAGCACTAACGAGATTACAGTTGAACTTCAGTAACGGCATCACCGGTGAGCCTGCCTTTAACTGGTGGGCAGGATGGGTCCTCAAGAAAAGAGACCTTATCATTTTTCAGGTTAAGCAACGCAAGAAGTCAACCCGCAGCCTCAAGCGCACCCATAAGTATGGTATTGAGGTTCTGACGACTGTTGCAGATGCACTCACCATTGATCCTGCCTCCGGCACTACCTTCTGGCACAATACGATTGCTCTTGATATGAAGAATGTTTGCGTTGCTTTTGATATATTACCAGAAGGACAATCTGTCCCCATCGGCTACCAGTTCTGTAAGTGTTTTCACCATCAAGACGGAGAACTTCAAGCGAAAGGCAAGGCTGGTTGCTGGCGGGCACATGACGGAGGCGCCTGCCACTACGTGTTATGCAAGTGTTATGTCAAGGGAAACTGTTTGTATAGCCCTGCTTGCTGCGGCCTGAACGAGCTTGACATTTGGGTGGCCAATGTGTTGATCACTTAAATTCAGCCCCCTAACAGAGAATAGATCTGGACAACTCTAGGTAAAGAGTTCCGCCCGGAAGCGGGGCGTAAGGTGATTGTGGTCCATGCCAAATCAGCTTGTGCTGCTTTTAGAGCACACATGGGTATTTGTATGCGGCAGCTAGGGTAACGCCCTTGTCTCACTGATCCTGACCTCTGGATGATGACATTTTTGTCATTCATCATGACCCCAAGAGTATTATGGTGAAGATTGATGCCTATTTCCCGCTCAAACCTGACTCCGTTGGACCCCCTGATCAGTATCTCGGGGCCAAAATTAGGAAAA